>APFE030361622.1:0-13831 GCA_000404065.3 Pinus taeda
ATAAGATGAACTATGAGCTAACTGAGTACCAAGACAAGAAAATAATTCTGTCCAAAAATTTCCAGTGAAAATGGGATCTCTGACACTTACAATAATCTTTGGGTTTCCATGTAGCTTTTGAATTGTTTTCATAAATGCACTAGAAACTGTACTGGCTTTAAATGGATGTGATAATGCACAAAAGTGTGCATACTTGGTAAGTCTGTCAACTACCACCATGATGACACTCTTTCCCTCAGACTTGGGTAAAACCTGTGATAAAATCCATTGAAACCTCCTCCCAATGTTGGCTTGGAATGGATGAAGGTTGTAATAGACCCATTGTCTTAATTATTTCAACTTTATTTTGTTGGCAAACCAAACATTCCGCCACAAACTTTAGAATATCTGATTTAAGGCCCTCCCAAAAAAAATCTTTCTTAACCCTGTGGTAAGTTTTTAAAAATCCCGAGTGCCCTCCTAAGGGAGAAGTGTGCAATTCCATAAGAATCTTTTGTTTTAGCTGGGAATTCTTACAGAGGTATAAGCGATCTTTGTACCATAATGAATCATTTTGCCAACTAAATGTATCCAATGTACTAGAATCTTGTTGTAACTTTCGAATAAGTGCCCACACTTCTTCGTCATTCTTCCATTCCTCCCTTGCTTCATTTATCCAATCTGGTTGGATAATAGAAATGAATGGCGCACAACAATGCTTCCACATCCTCATCCTTTCTTGAGAGTGCATCTGCCACCACATTTTGCTTCCCTTTTTTAGATGATTTCAAAGTCATAACCCAACATCTTTGTGACCCACTTTTGTTGCTCTTCAGAGGATAATCTTTGTTCTAAAAAGTATTTAAGGCTATCATGATCCGTTTTTACCTTGAAGTGTCTTCCCATTAGGTAGGGTCACCATTTTTTAAGTGCATGGAGTATTGCCAACATTTCCTTCTCATAAATAGCTTTGTGTAAAAACTTTCCCTTGATTGGACGACTTTCAAAAGCAATGGGTCTTTCATCTTGCATTAAAACAACACCAATTCCATTCTTGAAGCATCACATTCCACAATAAAGGTTTTTGTGAAGTCTGGTGTACCTAATACCGATGCTTGGCACATTGCCTCTTTAAGATGTTCGAAGGCATACATACTCTAGCCCCCTCTGGTATTGAACCCGTCACTTCTTAGGAGGAACACATGCTCTTAATCATTAGGCCCACTCAAGCTATATATATATAGATAGATAGATAGAGAGAGAGAGAGAGAGAGAGAGAGAGAGTCATCTTGGATATGTGTTTTCTACTTCCAAATATGATTAGGACATATATTAACATTTTAATATGTAGAATGTGAATCAGAAATAAAATATTTCAATACTAATTATCTATATAGTATATTAAACAAAGGGAGTATATATTATTATTATACTATTCTCCAATTTTAAGGTCACGACAAAGCTAGATAGCAAACTCGTGTATGAGACCCCATTGTTTGTGGGATAAGGGACTCACCTTTGCAGAACGATTTTATTGTTAAGTCTATGAAGGCAACACATGCTTTACCCCCCTCTCGTTTTGAACTTGTGACCTCTTAGGAGGAAACACATGCTCTTAATCATTAGGCCTACTCAAGCTATATATCTATATATAGTATATATATATATATATATATATATATAGAGAGAGAGAGAGAGAGGAGAGAGAAGAGAGAGAGAGTGTGTGTCATCTTCGATATGTGTTTTCTACCTCCAAATATGATTAGGACATGTATTAACATTTTAATATGGAGAATGTGAATCACAAATAAAATATTTCAATACTAATTATTTCTTTAGTATATGAAACAAAGGGAGTATATATCATTATTATATTATTATCCAATTTTAAGGTCACAACAGCGCTAGACAACAAATTGGTGTATGAGACCCCACTGTTTGTGGGATAAGGGACCCACCTCTGCGCAACGATTTGGCTGTTAAGTGTACGAAGGAAACACATACTCTACCACCCTCTAGTTTTGAACCTGTGACCTCTTCGAAGGAAGCACATGCTCTTAATCACTAGGCCCACTCACGCTATATTATTATATTATATAATTTTATTAATTGTGTTATTCAAATAAATAGATGCATTCCAAAAGATTTGCATCCCTCTCCATGTTTGTAGAATTCGCGAAATTAACATGATCTATGGTTGTATGGTAAATCTTAATTAAAATATTATTAAACAATAAAAACAAATATATCTATAATATATATATATATAATATATATATATATATATATTATATAGATGTATGTATGTATGTATGTATGTAGTATGTATGTATCGTATGTATGTATGTATATATGTAAGCCAAAAATTTCTCTTAATTCTTCAAAGAGATTACATTATGGTAGTTTCATAACCAAAATGCCTCCAACCTCACTACTACTAGACTTGCTAGCTAGGAGATACTATAGAAAATACAGAGACAAAAGTAAGATAAAACTAAAGGACTTTATGCATGCTGCCCACAATAAACAAAATTGTCCCAAAACTAAAAAGCATGAGACCATCATCACTAAACATCAACATTACCTGGATCATGAGCATTAGGTCGATTTCCTCATGGCGGAGGTTGGTGAAATGACTCATGCACATGCACCCCCATATGTACCAACCATACGTCTAAGTGATCCTTCCTATCGTGTATTTGTTTTTTCCTGTGCCAAAGCGAAACCAACCTATCCATAATGTGCCATTGATTATGCTACAAATCATTCATAAAATCTATTTGCACATCACAATCATCATGTCAATCTCAAGCTAATTACTCTACAAGTAGTGTGACCTAATGCAACTGAGCTGCAATAGAGTCAAATGGGGGAGGAAGGTATACACTACTTGAGAGTTAAAGTGTTGGTCCACCTGCTCTCCAATGTCCCTCTCATCCACGGGATGCACTGCTCCCATACCTTGAGGGTTGGCACCCCTACAGACACAACCTATTTGTCATTGCATCTCTCTCCACTCACCCCTCTCTACCACAAGTGTCGAGATCTAACATCATGCAGTCCACCTCAGGACAACCTCCCTACAAGCCTAGCCCTCAGACTCGCAACACTTAATTGGCAGTTGACCCCTGAACCACCTCAACCGCACATTCAATTCCTGCACAACCACTCGTCACACTGAGAACTATGAAGCGTGCATGACCCGAAGCCACCATCCAAGGTCACTAGCCCACACCCAACACAGATTGCCCACATGCACAATACACATAGGTTGACAAAGAGACTCATCAAAGGGAATGTTGTTAGCCATAATGAAACCCAAACCTCCTACTATGTCTGTGGCGGTAGCAAAATGAGCTAAGTCATAACTACATGTAAGAAAAGCATCAAAGGAGAAAACCATGAAAATTTAATTGCATCGTAGAAAAATTGGACGTCTAGTGAGCGATGGTGCAGTCTTCCCAAGCTATGAAAGTTGTGTGAGACTCAAGATGTTCTGAATTCCCACATACCACTTCCATCCGCAACCTCAAGGTCCCAAGTAACTACATTTTGAGCCCGTAAATGTAGCCACTCTTAAAGAGCATGGCATGGCTTGAGAAATAAGCCACCTTGTGCAGTTAGAGAACTTATACCCACTGCACTCACCACCCTCATCTCCAACAACCCACAAATGAGTCCCTTGACTAACCCAATATACTCTCGAGAACTTTCATGAGCCTCGTGAGAAATGAAACTTTCCCAATAAGCTTGATGAATATTAATGATGCATGATGATAGGATTAATGTCGTGATGTTATATAGCCAATTGCCCATCTATCACCCCATCCAAGTAAATACAAATTTATATTAATAAAAAAATAATTTTATACTCATAACGTAAAACTTAATAAAAACATATAACACATGGTATTTAAATAATCGTTAGAATTAAAAGTCAAGTAAGCAATTTAAGAGAACAGTGATAATAAAAAATTTACTTGACCATTAGAAATGTTCGTCAAATTTATACCCAATTAATCAGTTCTTAAACAATTTGCTTATCATATTTTATCCTTGGATCTAATAATATAACTTACACAAATTTACCTATGCAATCACAATAAATTTATATAAATGAGTGAATGATTGACTAAATAGTTTCAATTCTGCAGAACATTGACTTTGAGTTCCCAAAATCGTTAATTCAAACATGTTGCGAAAGAGCCTGTCATTAATTCTTCTCGATCTATAATCAAACGTCCGTCTTGTGAGATGACGCGTGATCAAGTTATTTTAGAATGAAACTTCTCTAATTTGAAACGACTTGATGCCAATGATTCAATGTACCATATCAAAATTTCAGAAGCTCCTGGTACAATGTACCTAGTCACACCTAATCAAAATTTCTAGAAGCTCCTCGTACAATGTACCTAATCACAAGTTACCCGGGGCTAACAACATTCGGCAGGGTCTGACCTTTCAACCAAAACATGGTTTACAACTTTACATGGTTGTCAAAAATGTTTGGATGGCTAAAAATGTTTTAATTTTGTAAATATTTTTACAAAATATTTGGTCAAAATAATGTTTAAATTTGTTTTTATGTCTAAATAGATTTTGCACTACCAAAATTTTTAAAATATCCAAAATTTAATTATAAAAATAGATTAGCACCATGAAAACTTCTAAAAATATGTTAAAATCTTAAAATTTATAAAAATTCCTATCAAAATTATACCAAAATTTCCATAATTTTCTAAACAAATTTAAGCGTATTTACTAATAACTGCAGCGTTTACATGTCCTTCCGCTTTGAAAAATCAAAGCCTAATAATCAGCAGTGACGCACCCGCAGCGTAAAGTACTTGAATTCCACATCAATAGCAATCATACTCCCGAGTCGTACTCCATGCCGTTTCATTTTCTTGTAAAAAGGACCATAACCTCTTAAAAACAGTTAAAATTTGGATGCAACTCTAAATTGTTTTTCAAATGAAAGCGACTGCTTGATTGATGTTCATCACCCATGACGTAGTCACATCGAAACCCATATAATCTACCAATCATTCGTCCGCATCGTTCGGCCTATTTCTCCAAATTAATTGTTTTTCAAATGAAAGCGACTGCTTGATTAATGTTCATCACCCATGACGTAGTCACATCGAAACCCATATAAGCCCATAGAGGCAGTACAGTAAGAATCTACCAATCATTCGTTCGCATCGTTCGGCCTATTTCTCCAAATTAATTGTTTTTCAAATGAAAGCGACTGCCTGATTAATTTTCATCACCCATGACGTAGTCACATCGAAACCCATATAAGCCCATAGAGGCAGTGCAGTCTGAATGTATCAACCATTCATCCGAATCGTTCGACCTATTTCTCCAAAGTTGGTGAATCTCATTCGCTTATATTATAGAAAAAGGAGAGGAAGAGTAACGACACTAACCACAATGGCAGGGGAACAAAACACACAAGAAAATCAATCAAAGCAGCAGATCCCACTGATAACACCTTATCAGTTGGGTCCCTTTACCTTGTCTCACAGGTATCAATCTTTTCCTCTTCCTTTTCTCATTTCCTATTGTACTCATTTTGACAACATAGGTTGAGTTTGCTAATACTGCAGAGGGGTTTCGCAGGGTGGTTTTGGCACCGTTAACAAGAGTGAGATCCTACAATTACATACCACAACCCCATGCAATCCTATACTATTCCCAGAGAACCAGCCCTGGAGGTCTTCTCATTGCAGAAGCTACTGGCGTCTCCGACTCTGCCCAAGGGTAAGCTAACATTTTCTCTCAAATACCCACATTCTTGGTTATAATAAGCCAAGTGCTTGCTATGAGACATTTTTTATTAGAAGACCAAATGATGATGACCATGATGTGGTGTGCAACTGACAGGTACCCGGATGCCCCTGGAATTTGGACAGAGGAGCAGGTGGAGGCCTGGAAACCCATTGTCAATGCTGTCCATGAGAAAGGAGGTGTTTTCTTCTGTCAGATTTGGCACACTGGAAGGGTTTCCCATGTGGGTGAGTATCTATGTTTTTCATTGCATTGCTATCCATTAATTCCTTTCATGTACGCACTTGACAGATCTGTGCGGATTGGGTTCTGTCGATTTGTTTCCAAACCATGATTCCCACTATAATGCCACTGTTTGTTGGCTTCATTTGGGCTTCGCATCTCATAACGAAAAATGGGTAGTGACAACTCTTAGTTCTTACCCTTATAAATTTGCATTAGGTCAGTTTCTTTTTGAACAATTGCTGTGTCATCTACGTTGAATTAAGAGGGTTTAGTGGGTCTATGAAATGCAGATTATCAACCCAATCGCCAGGCTCCCTTTTCGTCAACAGATCGAAAATTATCGGGACAGCTTGTGTTACCCAATGGCAAAGATTTTGCGGATTATTCCACTCCTCGAGCTCTGAAAATTGAGGAGATTCCACAGATTATTAATGAATTTCGTCTTGCCGCCAGAAATGTTATCAAAGCAGGTAACAGTTCTTAAAGAAATCGCAAATTTGGCATTTACATATTTGCACACTTATTACATAGGCTAGACCAACTATTTTTATCCGAGGAAGATTTCGATTTTTCTCAAACAAATAAGAAAGTACTATCTTTTTCCATTCATAGTTTTGATGGTTTTGTGGCAGGTTTTGATGGTGTTGAAATTCATGGTGCCCACGGATATCTTCTTGACCAATTTATGAAAGACAGCATAAATAACAGGAACGATGAGTATGGTGGCACATTGGAGAACCGCTGCAGGTTTCCTCTGGAGGTTGTTGAAGCAGTGGTGGAAGAAATTGGAGCCGAACGAGTGGGAATACGGCTCTCACCATTTACACATTATTCAGAATCCAGTGATTCAGATCCTGACGCCCTCGGGCTTTACATGGCCGAGGCCTTGAGTAAATACAACATCCTGTATGCCCACTATGTAGAGCCCAGGCTGGTAAATTCATTTGATCCTGTTGTTACAGACAAGAGTCTGTTTCCAATAAGGAAGGCATTCAAGGGATCATTCTTGGTTGCAGGCGGCTATAACAGAGAAGATGGAAATGAAGCAATTGCAAGTGGTAAGGCTGATCTTGTAGTTTATGGCCGACATTTTCTGGCCAACCCAGATTTGCCTAGAAGATTTGAGTTAAATGCTCCCCTCAACAAATATGACAGAAACACGTTTTACAGTCCCGATCCTGTAGTTGGTTACACAGACTATCCATTCCTGGAGTGAACTGTCCATGGATATAAATTTCAATCACATCTTCCACAAAACCTACCCCCTTCTTGTTATAATTTTCCATAATCAGATAGGGCCTCTTCAACAACCACCTTTTACACTATCTCAAACCAGTAAGAAAGGTACCTGTGTTTTCAGTAGTTGTTCCCGTATCGTCAATATGGCATGTTAGTATATATGCTGAGTATGTAAGGTAGGGCCTGGTTAGCCGTTATTTCAGGCTTTAGCATCTTTATGGTGGAGATTATTCGAACGTCAAGGATATCTAGTCATTGTTTTAGGGTTGGTTTTATTTTTTCTTTTGTGGGTGTGTTTCATGGTTAGTTTTATTTTTCTTCGATGGGTCTTGATGAAATAAGATTGATGATATAAGATTTGTGATTTATAAGTAATTGGTGCAGACTTGTGTGATGAATATTAAATTATGTTAGGGTTACATTAAAATTAATTATGTAATTTAATTTTTTAATTTTAATATTACTTATCAATTTATAATAAGCATTCCATTTCTAATCGAGGCTATAAATAATTCTCAATTAAGTATAATATATAATATATAATCAATTAAGTATGATGCATAATTGTGTTTGCCATGTACTTGTTCACAATAGTTTAATACCAATTCAGTCTTTTGTATTTGTGTTAATAATTAGTAATTTAATTATATTGAAATTGTTTTATTTGAATGCTGCATCATAAATGTTTATATTAACATTTATGATATTTGAGATGTAGATATAAGTACAGTTATAATTTTATTTTTGAGATATAAGTACAATTACAATTATATTTTCTTTTATTATAGGAATTTTGATTAATAAATGTTAAATGATTCATCCAGTAAAAATTATGTAGAGTTCCTTTATTTATATTTATTCATCTAAAATACATTAATATTTTCATACACTTGAAATAAATAATTGTTTATATTTGATATTAATATATATGTTATGGTTATTCTTTTGAAAATAATTCTAATTTTTTTTCCCTTTTTTCTCTTTTATTTTTAATTTCACTACAAGAAAAAATATAGAATATGTCAAACACAATGTGTTATGAATGCATAAACAAAGTGTAATGTTGCCACTCATACCTACTTTTTATACAATTTTTAATCACAATAATCATAATAATAATAATAAAGCATATATCTAAATTAAACATACTTTAATATAATTTTAATATATAATATTATAAATTAATATAAAAATTTAATATAATAAGAGCTAATAAACTTCATGAATCTATTTTAAAATTTCAAAGACTAATAAAATAAAATGAAAAATAAAATATTTTGATTTTGAAAATGAGTTATAGTTTCTGGCAAAGTGATAAATTGATAGCCTGTACTATCATATCATTGTAAAATTGATAAATATGCAAGGTTAAAAATATTTTTTTATATTGTAACTATTAAGTAACAATTTAATAAATTATAATGAGTTAAAAAAATAATTAAAATGATCTATAAAATATTGTGATTTTGAAATGAGTTATGGTTTCTCCCCATGTGGTATTAAAGTCATAGTATCTGTGTGTCGATATGTAACAAAATACTATTATGAACTTGGTGAATATTAATATTTTTATTGTTTTAAAATAATTTTATATATGACAACAATTTAAGACTACATAAAAGTAGTCATCAACCAATTAAAAACAAGTTACATTTAAAAAAATTAAAACTTATTTTTTAATTTTCAAAATATTGAGTTTAATATTTGTTTTTTTCCTAAAACATTCATAAACTTCATAGAATTTGTTTAAAACTTTCTAAAGTGATGGAAAGTCAAAATTTTTTGAACAAAATAAAAAGCAACGTATAAAAAACATCATATTGAAGAATAACAATGGAGTATAAGGAGAAACCTAAGTTTTAGAAATGAGAGTATCAACAACTCATTTGTGTTATTACAGAGGACTATTTTATACCATGAAATTAGGGAGCAATATATCTTCAACAATACTCTAAATAAATTACGTCTTGTGAATTCATCACCTTAACTCACCTAAGTATTCATGTTAGCACTCCTTAAGAATTTCAAGAATTCTAGTTTTGTCATGAATTGTGAATTGCATGGCCTTTCTTAATTCAAACCGACACTTACAACCTCAAGATTCCACATCCAACATATGACCCACTCTTTTGATACGAAGCAACCCCCTATCAAGACTATACAATCATTAATAATCACACACCACTCCAAGTCTTTATTCATATATCATTTTAAAGCATAATACAACTATATACATTATAATGATGAATAACAACAATATTTGAACCCTACAGATGTTGATCCTCTAACTAAATTTAATCTTATTACATGTCTCTTACAAATTGGACATTCTTGAAATAATGTATGCTTCATTATTATTCTTCACAAAGGCCCATGAGCAAGTTAGGTCATCAATATTAAGAATGATACTTATAGTTGTGCATATTCCCATGTCACCTAAGCATTATGGATGAATAAACCAAATTGATGGATATTTGGTTCCATTGGGTTCGTCAAAGTTTTGACGCTTTGTATAAACTATGAGAATATTGAATTCTCATGTGAACACTTATCAATGTTGTAAGACACACTATCATGTTTACCATAGTATTTCCTTGGTAATATTGAATGCAATATGTTTCCTTAAGGTCAAAATCAAGCAAAAAAATAAATTTGGGTATGAGACCCCTTGTTTTTGGGACAAGAGACCCATCTCCACTTAGTGATTTGACTGCTAAAGTCTACAAAGGTGTACATATGATACCCCCTCTATTTTTGGACATTGACCTCTTACAAGGAAGCACATACGTGCTCTTAACCATGAAACCTACTCAAAATACATGTGTGTAAGAGAGTGAATCTTGATAGTTTCACCTACATGACTATCATACAAAAAATTGACCTAATTAACAATTTCTAAGTGCTTTCCATTAATTTTGAGTCTTTGCAAATATAAAAAAATTCAATTTGTCCCCACCACTTCTCAAGTATTGAACCCATATGTGAATCCATTCTCAATTTAAGTGATTTGAGTGAGTTCACATGGATGAGAAATTTTAAATAGAGGAATTAATCCTTAATCGTAAGTGGAAGTGTTTTGAGTGAGTTGATAAAGATGATAAATTTTGAATAGAGGAACTAATACTTAATAATAGGTGGAATATATTAGATCTCAGATGGTTTTAAATTTGCACAACATATAAAACTGGTTTTTCATAACATCCAATGGGCATGCACAAAGAATTTGTAGGCTTCTTTACACCAATGGTCGATGATGGTGCAATGTGTCACTACATAGTGCATCACAATTTTTTTTAAATGTTGTTACAAATATCATTAATATGCGATTACTTATTATAATAAAAATAGAGCACACTTTTAACATAATGAGCACGAAATGTATGGTAGGATATCAAAGGTGGGCAGACCTAGAAAGAAAATGAAGGATAAATTCTTTTTCTTTTCATCTCAAATTTAAAAACACCTACTTATTTTCTCTATTCAACTATCACTCAATTAATTATATTCCTTTCTTCACATCGATTATAATTTGTACTTGGTTCTCTAGGGTTAGCATTAGGTTTTCTTTATGCTTCAATTTGCACTGATAACTCATATTATCCACATTCAACATTGAGTAAATGAGCATATTCGGTTGACCTAATAAGACATATGACTTAAAAATAAGAACTATATCCCTAAAATCTTACTTGTTTGCAGAAGAAGAAAATCAAAATCCACCCACAATGTTAGGTCCCTATAATACTAGTGATTACCCCATTATTGTTGTAGTTGTATCCCTTATTAATATTGTTGTGCCCCTATTGTCCCCATATTTTTATTACTGTGCCCCATATAATCCCTCTATTGTTATTTTTGTGGCTTTATATTATTATTTTTAGGTCGGGTAGGTTATATTGTGACTCCTTAGACTCCTATATATAGAAAGGTGGTTTTGTCATTTGAATCATCCAAGAATTGTTCATTTGTGTAATGTAAAGGAGGTTGTCCCCTCGAAGAGGCTGAGTTCTAAGGTGTTGATCTATATTTTCTATCTTTTTGTGAGCTGGTTTCATAACATTTGGTATCAGAGATTTGGATTCTAGTGTTTTGCTACTCCAAATAGGTCATTGTGGCATTTTCACTATAACTTTTTTTTTGCGACGTTTTAGGAGCTTAAAAAAAACCCATTTGGGATGAAATCGCACTGAACCTTCGGTTTGAATTTCAGAGCATTTTGCACTATATTTGTGGAGATATGATCTGAGTAATTTGGTCTTTTTGTAAACTCCTAATTTACATTCCAAACAGGTGACCTAGGGAAAATCGTCATAACTTTCTCTTTGAGCATCAGATTGAAATTTCATAAGAAGGTACATAAAGAGGACGAAATTTAGTTTCTTGTATATATTGCTCAGAGCCAAAGGTCGAAACAATGACTCGTGGCACGTTGTACAAGTTCTCTCTACTGAACTAGTCTATAATCATGTCACTATGGGAGATTTGGCATAACTCTTCCCTTGAGAATCCAATTTGAATCAGACTGGTGGCATTAAAAAGAGGTCATAGAGGGCTACCGTAGGCCGCAATTGTAGAACTGGATGATCCAAAATTATAGAGATAAACCAGATTCAATATCAAGCTCCTACAAAGTGAAGAAAAGTTGTGTAGTTTTTTTAAAATTTTTGCATAAGCTTGGTTTGAAAAATTAGTTTGAAGGAATTCAAAGGGCATAGTAAAGCATTATTATCGTTAATTGATGCCTCGAGGAAAGAAAATGCAAACACATAGTAAGAAAACTGAAAGCTCTAGCATGACTCATGAAGAAGAGGAAGAAATGCAACATGATATATCAAAATTACGAGACCAAGTGCAACAAGTGTCACTTGCACAAAAAGGAACAAAATCTAATATGGATGGTTTAAAGAAAGATGTAGAAGCTAAGATAGATGGTTTAAAGAAAGGTGTAGAAGCTAAGATGGACTGTTTAAAGAAAGGCGTAGAAGCTAAGATGATTGACGTGGAAGCTAAGATGGATGATTTGAAGACAAACATGGAAGATTTGAAGACACACATGGAAGATTTGAAGACAGATTTGAAGATAGATTTAACAAATTTTCTACAAGAAATGCTTACTAATGGTGAAAGGGTAGTAAAGGAAACTCATGATGAGAACAAAAGAAATGTTAATCATGATTTCATAGACTCTAATGTTGGATCGAAGACCCACCATATCCCAAAAATTGATATGAGGAAGTTTGATGGCAAGGATCCCGCAACATGGATATTACAGATGGAGCAATTTTTCGATCTCAATAATGTGCAAAACACACAAAAGGTACATATTGCAACTTTATATTTGGAACCAAATCAGTTTGTATTGTATCAGTGGCTTTGCTCTCGTAAACAAATTATCACTTGGGCAATTTTTACGGATGAATTGACAACACATTATGAGGATACAAAAAGCAACACTTTTTTTAGCCAATTGATAAGTCTCAAACAAAAGGGTTCAACAATGGAGCACATTAAGGAGTTCCAAAAATTGTACATAAGGGTAAAAAATATTCCAGAGGAGCATAGGTTTGATGTGTTCATAAGGACTTTAAAGGATAATATCCAACATGATGTTCACCTTTGGGAACCTGATTCATTAGAGAAGGCATTGAGGTCAGCAAGAAAAATGGAAAGCAAAATTATGGCAACCAGGAATGATCCGGATTTAAACAGGAACGCAACAAATTACAGAGATAACCATATACACAAATATGCAGCGGAAATAATACTTCATTTCATTAATGGAAAATACTGAAATATGCTTACAATCAGAATGGAAATAAACTAGCTAGGGCGATGGTAGCTATCTCTGAGAAGAGATGTGTGGGCTACATGCCTCTGAACTGACTTACAATGAGGCTCGAAGGCCTATTTATTGTTGAGAAACAATGAAAACCCTTAACATTCCAAAACCTAACCCTAGGAGATGAAACGCCAAACTGTGGGCCCCGTTTGGGGGTAAGTTGGTACATCAACTTCCCGGGGTCGTAACTTTAGCATATGATCTCCGTTTGACGCGTACAATAGCTCATTAGAAAGATCTATTCGAGCACTATCATTGTTGGAACGGCACCACTGGTCCATGTTTCATGGACCCGTGTTGCCCCTGGGATCCCAAAAAACGTCGTTTAGGGCCTCAAAACGGCTCCGGAAGTTCAGGACCCGAAAAACTGCTAAAAATAGTAAGTTGTGCTACAATTAAGGAAACTGAAAATGCTGAGAACAATGGTGGGGGTCCAGGTGGACTTGGCAGGTGGCCACTAATATCCACCTGGATCATTCCTCCCCCCTTAGGAAGCAATGGTCCCATTGCGTTGAGCTCCTCCATGAGATGAGGAAACTTCTGCTGAACCTGTTCCCTGGTGAACCACTTGCCCTGCTGAAGGAGTTGGCCTGCTTTGACAACTCGATACAGTTGGATGTTCTGTTGGCGAGTGTTCTTGATCTGTGTGTCCATGATCCGATCAGTTGCAGCTTGTTGCATGCAATCTGGATTTAATTCTGTGGGTTGGAGTTGTTCTGCAATGTCGGATGTGTCTAGCAATGGTGGAAAGTATGG
>APFE030361623.1:0-16372 GCA_000404065.3 Pinus taeda
TAACTTTTATTTAGGTGTTTATTAAAATTATAATTTTTTAAACAAGAATATATTTTGAAGTAGAAAATAATTTATGTTCCATTTGTTTTATCCTTCAAATCTCACAAAAAAATATACTTATAGTCATGTAAATTGTTGTTCCATTACATATTTTATTCAAATTTTAACTATTTGGCATCAACTAAACCCTTTAAATTGATAAATTTGGTTGTCATATTCAACTTAAAAATAGAGAACAAAGTATATCCATTCGCAACATACACCAAAATATAAAGATGCCAAAAAGAGAAATTTAAATACTCTTACTGAAGTCTACGATCCATTTTCAAGAAGTCCATAATGTTATTGAGAAGAAAGGGTTGTATGCCCAAACATACACCAAAATATAAAGATGCCAAAAAGAGAAATTTAAATACTCTTACTAAAGTCTACGATCCATTTTCAAGAAGTACATAATGTTATTGAGAAGAAAGGGTTGTATGCCCAACTAGCTTATAGGGTTATATGTCAAGTAGATTTGATTGAATTTATTGTTCTTCCACATTCAAGGTATGTTCTAAATTATTTATTATAACAAGGTTACTATATGTAAATTTCAAGCTACAATTTAGATAGAAATGGGTTCTATATTTTACATTTTACTTGATTCCAATTTTTTACTTCAAAAGAAAATCAATGTTATTTTAAATTTTAACTTTTAATTTTTCCATCAACAATTCTGTCTTACTAACCTTGAAATTTCCAATCTTTTACCTCACAAGAAATTAAGTGTTTTTTTTTTAATTTCACTTTCAATTTTTTACTTTACATTTTTTTTTAAATTTAAAAGTTAATTATTTTTGTTTTTTTTGTTTTTTTGAGTTCAAAATTAAAGGTTAATTATTTTCATTTGTTTTTCTTTTAATTTAATTTTTTATTTTTACTCTACATTTTTTTAAATTTAAAAGTTAATTATTTTTGTTTTTTTAGTTCAAAGTTCAAAGTTAATTATTTTTGTTTCTTTGTTTTCTTAATTCAAAGTTACTTGTTTTTTTGGTGTAAATTTTAAGAACGCAATTAATATTAAGTGTTCTAAATTTAGACAACTTTTTGCTTTTCTTGGCTGTTGTAATTAATATTTGTTGAATTCAACTCTTAGTTAAGAGCTAGTGGAGAAATTTGAGTATGTTCTAAATTATTTATTATAACAAGGTTACTATATGTCAATTTCAAAATACAATTTAGATAGAAATGGGTTCTATATTTTACATTTTACTTGATTCCAATTTTTTACTTTAAAAGCAAATCAATGTTATTTTAAATTTTAACTTTTAATTTTTCCATCAACAATTCTGTCCTACTAACCTTGAAATTTCCAATCTTTTACCTCACAAGAAATTAAGTGTTTTTTTTTAAATTTAACTTTCAATTTTTTACTTTACATTTTTTTTAAATTTAAAAGTTAACTATTTTTGTTTTTTTGTTTTTTTAATTCAAAATTAAAGGTTAATTATTTTCATTTGTTTTTTTTTTAATTTAATTTTTAATTTTACTCTACATTTTTAAAATTTAAAAGTTAATTATTTTTGTTTTTTTTTTTTTAATTCAATGTTAAAAGTTAATTATTTTTGTTTGTTTGTTTTTTTAATTCAAAGTTACTTGTTCTTTTTTTTGGTGTAACTTTTAAGAACGCAATTAATATTAAGTGTTCTAAATTTAGACAACTTTTTGGTTTTCTTGGCTGTTGTAATTAATATTTGTTGAATTCAACTCTTAGTTAAGAGCTAGTGGAGAAATTTGAGCCATTTCTTGCGAGTGGATTTCACCATCGTAACTTTTTTGTTTTTGTTTTTGGCATTTTCAATAATGTATTTAATATTCCGCTTTCTAAATTTAGGGTAACATTTTGACTTTTTCCATTTTGCTTTTTTTGGGTTGTTGTAATTGATATCTATTTAACTCAACCCTAACATTTAGTTAAGAGCTCGATTTCAAAATGCAATCTCTTCAACCGTAGCATTTAGTTAATCGGGAATTCATAGTCGTTTCTTCATCGTTCACACCAGATTTCAAAATAGCAATCTCTCCCAATTGTTTCAACGTGTGCCCATTAAAGAAAATAAGTCAGACATAATATATGAAGGTCATGTGTTCGATCCACAATGTTGTTGCCTCTGTGTGTTTGTTAGGAGAGCGTAAGACTGAATATACGAAGGTCGTGTGTTCGATCCACGCTTCTACGTATCTTTCTTTCAAAAGCTCGGACTGAATATATGATGTTGTGCCTTCGATCCACAATGTTGTTGTTGTTTATCTTGGGAGCCTGTTCACTTTCAGACATTCAATCTGTGGTTTCTGCAAAGGTGACAAGTGGTTATACTCACGGAATGCCATGTCCGACATATGGTGATCCATGACAACTGCTAGCAAGAGGAATAAATATGCGTGAGACAATTTACGTTTGAACATATCTGCGGAGGACGTTATCGTGTGGATCGATTTTCTAATAAAAAGTTTGCATTTCCGCATTACTCCATTTCTCTAAAGCAATTATTGAAGATTTGTATGAAGTCTGCGGGATAGGAAGATCGCATGGAAGCTTTCAAATGGCTTCATGAATCCATACAATATTTGATCTTCTTCTGTGTTTTAAATTTTCTTTGATGTGGTTAATTTCTTATTTCGTGGCAATGTAGTGATTATCAAGAAAGTAAATGATTAGTTTAGGGAAAATCAAATTATTCAGTATATAAATGCAATAGCACAAGTTCTTTAAAAAACAAAAAATTGTATTATATATGTACTGTCCACAGAAAAACGTTGCATATGTTGTAAACTAAAAACTGTTAGCTTAAGCCAAGGGGCTTCCGTCAGGAAAATAGAACCCATAAGCTTAGCCTACTTAAGCTTAGCCTATGCTATCATAGGCTAGCCTAACCCATCCTATCCTAGCCTACTCTAAGCTACATTACCCTAACTTACTCTAGCCTATTCTAGACTAACCTAGCCAACTCTATCTTACTCTAGCTCAGCCTAGCCTATCCTATGCTATCCTAGTCTACTCTATCCTATCATATCTTAGCCTAGCCTAGCCTTTCCTTGCCTAAGCTACTCTAACCTACTTTATCCTAACCTAGACTAGCCTAGCCAACTCTATCCTACTCTAGCCTAGCCTAGCAAACTCTATCCTACTCTAGCATAACCTAGCCTCCCCTACCCTACTCTTTCCTAGCCTAACTAAACCTACACTTTCCTTTCCTAACCCAGCCTAACCTAGCCTAGCCTAACCTACTATATCCTATCCTAGCCTACGCTAGTTTATTAAATCCTAACCTAATCTATCCTAGCCTACTCTAGCCTAGCCTAGCCTAGCCTATGCTAGCCTATGCTAGCCTAGCCTAGCCTTACCTAGCCTTGACTATTCTAGCCTTGTCTAGTCTAGCGTAGCCTACTCTAGGCTACTCTAGTCTAGCCTAGCCTACTCTAGCCTAACATAGCTTAGCCTACTCTAGCCTACCATAGCTTAGGCTACTCTAACCTAGCCTAATCTAGCCTAACCTAGACTAGCCTAACCTAACTTAGCCTATTATAGCTTATCCTAGACTAGCCTAGCCTAGGTTGCCCTACGTTAGCGTTGCCAACCCTAGCCATCCGTAGTCTGGCCTTGTCTAGCCTAGCCTACTCATGCCTTGTCTAGCCTAATCTCATCTATCCTAGCCTAACTTACTATCATGCACTAGCCTAACCTAGCCTTGTCTACTCTAGCCTAGTCATGGCTAGCCTACTCTATCCAATCCTAACCTACTCTATCCTAGCTTAACCCATCCTATCCTAGCCCACTATAAGCTACAATAGCCTAGCCCAATCTACCCTATTATGGACTAGCCTAACCAACTCTATCCTACTCTAGCCTAGCCTAGCCTATCATATATTATCCTATCCTACTCTATCCTAGAATAACATAGCCTAGTTTGGCCTTCACTAGCCTATGCTACTCTAACCTACCTAAATATAGCCTAGACTAGCCTAGAAAACTCTATCCTAGTCTAGCCTAGCCTAGCTTAGCATAGCTTAGCATACCCTAGCCTACTCTTTCCTAGCCTATCTAAGCCTACTCTTCCCTAGTTTAGTCTAGCCTAGCCTAGTTAAGCCTACTCTTTCCTAGCCTAGCCTAACCTACTCCATCCTAGCCTAGCGCACCTTAGCCTATTCAATCCCTACCTAATCTAGCATAGCCTACTCTAGCCTAGCCTAGTCTAGCCTATTCTAGCTTACTCTACTCTAGCCTAGCTTAGCTTACTCTAGCCTAGCCTATCCTTGTCTACTCTAGCTTAAACTAGCCTAGCCTACTCTATCCTAGCCTACGATAGTAGCCTAACCTACTTTAGCCTAGCCTACTTTTGCCTAGGTTAGCCTCGCCTAGCCTACTTTATCCTAGCCTAGCCTAGCGTAGCCTACTCTATCCTACGCTAACCTAACCTAGCCTAGACTACTTTATTCTAGCCTACTCTTTCCTACTCTAGACTAACCTAGCCTATCATATCCTACCCTTTTCTAGCCTACTCTAGCCTAGCCTGCTCTATCCTACTTTAGACAAGCTTAGCCCACTCTATCCTACTTTAGAGTGGCTTAGCCTACTCTATCCTACCTTAGACACGCTTAGCCTACTCTATCCTACTCTAGCCTAGACCATTCTATCCTAGCCTAGTTTAGCATACTCTATCCCACTAGCTTACTCTAGCCTAGACTAACCTATTTTAGCCTAGCCTTGCCTAGCCTACCTTAGCCTACTTTATACTATCCTCGCCTAACCTACTAAAGATTAGTCTTGCCTAGCACAGTCTACTCTAGCCTACTAGCCTAGTTTAGCCTAGCCTAGCCTAGCCTACCTTAGTCTACTTTATTCTATCTTATCCTAGCCTGCTATAGCTTAGCCTACCCTAGCCTACTCTAGCCTAGTCTACTCTTTCCTAAGCTACTTTAGCCTAGGCTAGCCTAGCCTGTTTTAGCCTACTTTAGCCTAGCCTACCCTATTTTAGCCTAATTTAGCCCACTCCATCCTAAACTAGCCTAGCCTAGACTAGCCTAGTCTACTCTAGCCTAACCTAGCTTAGTCTATTCTATCCTAACAACCTAAGCTAGCTTAGCATACCCTATGCTCGCCTACTCTAGCCTAGCCTAGCATAGCTTACTCTAATCTAGCTTACCCTAGCCTAGCCTACCTTAGCGTACTCTATCCTATCACAGTGTAGCCTACTCTAGCTTAGCCTAGCCTAGCTTACTCTAGCCTAATCTATTCTAGCCTAGCCTACTTTACCCTACTCGAGCCTACTCTACTCTAGCCTGCTCTAGAAATTTATACACACATGATGTCTTTGGGCCATTCCATTAAAAACACAGATGAAAATTAATCTTAAAAAACATTTATATTACTATTTAATTTTATAATATAAGTTTTAATAGAAAAACAATATCACTTTATATTATATAAGTTCAAACATTTTTTCATTATATTAATTTAATTAAAATATATACCATATTATAAAACATAATAACATATCAATTATCTAAATTTTAATTCATTAAAATAAATAAATTAATCTAAATATTATTAATAAAAACATTAGAATACAATAAATTAAAACAAAATTTAAGATACAAACTATTCACACCAAACTATACTACACAAGTAAAAAAAAACTTATTTAAATAAAAGAAAATTACAATAAAATTTAACTAATCTAAATAAAAGAAAACTTATAAAACAAAATTAATTTAAATAAAACAAAACTTGCAATTACCCTTAAACTACGCCTCATTCTACGAAAACGCATTAAAATGATGCTTCAATGAATTACATCGATGGATAGCACTCAAACAAGAACCTAAACAACTGATATATGCCATTCATCTAAAATGTACGAATATGGTTTGAAACAAAGCAAAAAAAATAATACACGCAATTCTAAATATTAAAACATATTTACTACTACTCCCGATCGGTCAATAAAATAAAGCATATTTATTAAAGTAATTTTGACGTACTATTTCAAATATTACAACATTGATTTTATCAAAGATTTTCTCACGTAATTTGAAGCCAAAAAAAACCTGAAACAAAAGTAAAACCAACGTTAAAATAGATAAACTAGATAGATGAGCCATTTGTCTTAGAGTTGTTCGTTGGTTCGTTTCAATATTTATTCTCCCCGTAACCACAACACAATATTTATTCTCCCCGTAACCACAACACCAGGAAGGAAGTTTTGGTTTTAAATTTAAACTCTGTCTGCGTCTTTTTTCATTTCAGTTTGGTCCGGCCGTACACCAAGGCCAGCATTATGGATCATCATAAACTTTGTGAGATGACCTATATGAAATCTAGCTGCTTAATTTATGTCTAGAGGCGAGAATGAGGCGATATTGATGGAGATTTGGAATGCATAGGATTTTTTTGTTCACCAGGAAATGAGACGACATTGATGGAGATTTGGAGTGGAAAGGATTTTTTGTTCACCCAGAAGACCCAAGAATCTTGCAAGTTTTTTGAAGTGCATAGGATTTTTTGTTCACCAGAAAATGAGGCATGGAGATTTGGAGTGCAAAGGATTTTGTGTTGATGCAGAAGACCCAAAAAAACTTGTTATGAGGTGTGTGAATCACAGAGAAAAAATAAAATGATGATGTCTATGTGATTTCAAAAAAAAAAATAATAATGTCTAGGCGATTCCAAGAAAATTGATGATGTCCATGCGATTTCACCTTGCTCAACATCTGTATGGATACCATCCATTATCCTAGTAATTTAATGGAAGGATGGGATAATCCATAACTCAGTAAAAAATGCTTTCAAAAAATTAAAGGGAAAAAATCTTTGTGTAGTTTGACATAGGAAGCATCAGTTTGACATTGGCTAAAAAATTTACAGGAAAGAAAACTAAAGTGAAATGAATAGGGTTTGCCTTGAAAGTAGAGTTTAAGGGAAATGCACCTGTAGCTGAATCCCTGTTAGTTATCCAGAAAGAGCATTGATTATGCCTTACCAGCTCAACTCAGCTCGCTCTTCCCTCTTCGGTTGGAGGTTCCAATCCATAAAATAATCTAACAGATCCCTGGAATAATTTTTATGGAAATGAAAGGAATGCATGAGATTTGAAATAAAACAGTGCAATTTTAGAAATGAACTAAAAAGAAACGATGGTGTCTATGAGAGTAGACAAAAGCAGAATGCAATAGAAAGAATGCATTACCGTCGAAGAACAATGACTGTTTAACAATTCGGTCACCCTTCCGCTGAAGTTGGGAAATTGTTTGCCTCGTCGCCTAAACGATGGTGTCTATGAGAGTAGACAAAAGCAGAATGCAATAGAAAGAAGGCATTACCGTCGAAGAACAGTGACCGTTTAACAATTCGGTCACCCTTCCGCTGAAGTTGGGAAATTGTTTGCCTAGTCGCCTCTCGACTCAGTCATACCCACACGCACAGACTTAGAACAGAAACTTATCAGGCATACCCACACGCGCAGACTTAGAACAGAAACTTATCAGACCACACAAGCATATCAGTCCACATAGAAATATCGGACAAGACCAATGGACAGATTTCTGCAGTCTTCTATATATCGTTTCTTTATCTATCTATCTGTCCATTCTTGAACAAACGTTTCGAAGAAAAATCTCGAGTCGGTTAAAAGTTTTCAACGGATATATGTCTCCTTTCTTGAACAACCGTTTCACATAGAAATCCATGCTGACTGGGCAATTCGTCCGGTCATTTTCGGCCATAGTCTCATCCTTTTCAACTTTTTCAAGAACAATTCCGTTATGTTGTGTGGCACGTTGCTTTGTCGTTGTCATAGTGATGGATAACCATACGGTAGTGATGGATAACGACGTTGCATTGTTGTTCTGATAGTGATGATGGATAACGACGTTGCATTGTTGTTGTGATAGTGATGGATAACCATATGGTAGTGATGGATAACATTGTCATAACGATATAGTAGTGATCATAACCTTGTGAAAACAAAACAGCTTTTTGAAATGGAAGAAAGCAAAACGTTACCTAAATTTAGAAACCAGAATATTAAATACATTATTGAAAATTCCAAAAACAAAACAAAATTGAAATCGGCTTGCAAGAAACGGCTCAAATTACTCCGCTATCTCTTAACTAAATGTTAGAGTGGAATTCAACTTATATTAATTAAAACAGCGGAGAAAAGCAAAAAGTTATCTAAATTTAGAACGGTTAATATTAATTACATTTTTGAAAGTTACACAAACAAATACATGTAATTTTGAATTAAAAAAAAACAAACAAAAATAATTAACTTTTAAATTTGAATTAAAAACAAACAAATAAAAACAATTAACTTTTGAATTTAAAAAAATGTAAAGTAAAATATTAAAAGTTAAATTTAAAAAAAAAATACTTAATTTCTTGTGAGGTAAAAGATTGGAAATTTCAAAGTTAGTAAGACCGAATTGTTGATGGCAAAGTTAAAAGTTAAAATTTAAAATAGCATTGATTTGCTTTTAAAGTGAAAAATTGGAATTCAAAGTAAAACATAAAATATAGAGCCCATTTATATCTAAATTGTAGTTTGAAATTGACATATAGTAACCTTGCTATAATAAATAATTTAGAACATACCTTGAATGTGGAAGAACAATAAATTCAATCAAATCTACTTGACATATAACCCTATAAGCTAGTTGGTCATACAACCCTTTCTTCTCAATAACATTATGAACTTCTTGAATATGGATCGTAGACTTCAGTAAGAGTATTTAAATTTCTATTTCTGATATCTTTATATTTTGGTCTATGTTGTGAATGGAGATAGTTTGTTGTCTATATTTAAGTTGAACATGACAACCAAATTTATCAATTTAAAGGGTTTAGTTGATACCAATTAGTTAAACTTTGAATAGAATATGTAATGGAACAACAATTTACATGACAATTAGAAAAATTATAATGTTTAAGATGGACCAACTAATATCCAAAATTTGTTGTTCTCAAGCATTACTATGGAGGTCTAAATCACTTATCTTTTTGTATAAGCTAGAAATGATTTCTTATCTTGAATTTATTCCTAGACATGTCTATATTGAAACAATCCTTCCAATTATGGTTATCCTGCATAACCAAATCCTAATTCAAATTATCAAAGAAAGTATATTATTGCATGGTCTATTAACAAAATATAAAATGTTGTGCATAATATTTTTATGCATGATATTCTCAATAAATGTAGACTTAGATGTCTGCAATCATACCCTTATTTTCGGAAACCTAGTCTCTTAGACCTAATCCTCTTCCAATAACCCCACCAAATCAATTTAAACAAACTTTGCACATCATATCTAGTGTAAAACCCTAATCTATCCAGCCCTCTTGGTTGTGATCCTTTGGAGAGAGCCCTCTCCGGCTTGGTAGGGCTAGCTACCAATTGAAAAGAATGGTCTATGGTTACCTCAGCTGGACTCTTCCTTAGCCGTAGAGATCGAGACGAGTGATAACACCCCCGAGGAACCTAGTAGAGACATTGGGCCTAGGTATGTTAAGAATATTTATTTATAGATTTTTATTCCTAATCCTTGGTTTTTTCCATGTTCTTCTCTTGTAGAAGTTTTAGGCCTCAAGATGGCTCTTCCACTAGAAGATCTTAGCAAGGATATGGGGTTGTGTTTGGGTTTCTCCACTCTTGTTGAACCATTTGAGTGTGGCATAGGCCTCTCATTTTTTGTTGTTGATTTCCATACCTAGAAAAGTGCTAATGTGTAGCGAGGAGCATATTACTATGAAGGGATAGGTTATTCTGGAGCTGAAATTTGACTTGAGAGCGCAACCAATCATTAGAGGGATTTTAACACTTAACTAATTCAAGAAAAGATCACTTAGGTAGAAAAGGGAAGTTTTCGATGAGGGACATAATCCTAAAAAACACTGAGGTGTTTGCTGATATAGAAGGTTCAATTGTTCATGTTGGTCATACAAGTGGCGTGCTTGCAAGAACTTAATGGAAAATGGGGCCTCCTCGTGGTCATGGGTGCACTCCTAGGAGTAAACATCCAACCCCAGTAAAGGCTATTGATCCCCGAAAATATGCATGCATGCTTATCTGCCTATGTATCTTTAGCTTTCGTTTACGTTTCCTTGTCTTAGCTCTGTTGTCTATGGCCATATAGATAAATCTCATGTATTGTATTTGAGAGCCATAAAATATATATTTTCTTTTCATATTTTGAAACATTTAAGGTTACTTGTTTGGTCAGGTTTCCAAACAAAAAAGTATTACATCTCCCAGAAATTAAGCAAAAAAAATCAGGAGGGAAAGGAGAGAATGCTCGTGGTATTGGAATGTCAACAAAATAATTAGATATGACAATCATTAATCGTTTGAAAGGTTAGAAAATGGAAAGAAGACTATTGAATACTTAAATGTGGGTTGTTCTCTTCAAATTAATCTCAATATCATGACATAAGGGCCAGCGAAATAAAGAGCTCATTTAGAATCAAACGAGAAGGTAGAAATGGGTACCATAAATCCCTGTCCATGAAAATTGGGGTAAATGGAAATTAGTATCTCCTCCATTGAAATAAGGTTATGCTAACCTCCATACCTATTTTTCTTATAACATAATCTTGGGGCTACTATTAATAATGCAATATGATACAAAACCGTTTTCCATTCAAAATTCGAAACCCTGTAATTTAGACCAAGGGCTAAATTTCATCGGTAAAATTTTCCACTAAGATTATTTTTTGTTGAAATATGCATGAAAAAAATATTATTATAAATAATCACAATATAGCCTATAATAAAGTTATAATTTGGTTAATTTCTTCTTCTTTTTTTAATCTAGGAAATGTGATAGGTTCTATGTGTTACACGTTTTGATGATTGTCATGGATTAAATTTTATTTGCATTTAAATCCATTTAATTTATATGGCTTCCCTAGTTTATTAATTTAATGTTAAATTTTTCTTTTAACTTAAATTGAAAATAAATTCCAAATTAGATATGCTAATAATTGTGCTAATCGGAAGAATATATCTTTGATAGTTCTAATTTAGTTAATTTCTATGTTTTTTTTAATATATGAAATATGATAGAAATATCGGGGTAAATCTTTCATAGTTCTAATTTAGTTAATTTCTATGTTTTTTTTAATATATGAAATGTGATAGAAATATTGGGTAACCATTTTGATGGTTATCATCGATTGAATTTTATTTGTACTTCAATCCATTTAATTTATATGCCTTCGCTAGTATGTCTTAATTTAATGTTAATGTTTTCTTTTAACTTAAATTCAAAATAAATTCAAAAATATATATGCCTATAATTATGGTAATAGTAAGAATAGATCTTCCATAATTATAATTTAATTTCTAGGTTCATCGTAGATATTTGAACCCCATGGAATATGTTGTAATATTCATGGTAATATTGACATATAAATCATAAGATTTTTGAACCCATAGAATATGTTCGAATATTCATGATAATATTGACATGTCAATCATGAGATTTATGAACCCATGGAATATGTTGGAATATTCATGGTAATATTGACATATCAATGATAAGATTTATTTTCAAGTTAAATATACTCTAATAATTAAACTATTTCACATTAATTAATTTTAGAAGGCATATCAGCACATCATATTGGGCATGTGGTATTTCTAATCATAGTAATGTAAGAAAAACTATTTCCAATTAAAGGATTCCCATAATAATAGTGGGGGTGAATCTACATCGATAAACATATTTTTATATATTATATAACTCCAATAATAATAATAATAATATATTTTAGTTAATTTTTATGAATTTTTTAATGCAATATGTATAATGGGGTTAGCTTTTTTCTTCTTATCATAGACTGATGGTTGTAGCAGTTTTCAATCCATTTAATTATATGGTCAAAATAGTTATAATAAAACCAATAAATCATTATTTAGTCAAAATATTTTATATACATTATATTCTAAGTCAAGTGTTTAGCGTTTAGGAATTATAACACTTTAGTAAATTCTTTTAATAAAAATTTAAATAAAATTTACAAAACACTTTTTAAAATGTTATAAAATACTTAGGGTTTATGGTTTAGGATTAGGGTTTAGGGTTTATAGAACTTTAGTGAATGTTTTTAATAAACACTTAAATACAATTTACAAAATATTTTTAAAATTGTTATTAAATGCTTAGGGTTTAAGGTTTATAATTTAGGGTTTAGGATTTAGGGTTTGGGGTTTAGGGTTTGGGGTTTAGGGTTTGGGGTTTAGGGTTTAGGGTTTATAACACTTTATAAAATGCTTAGGGTTTAAGTTTTATTGGTTTAGGGTTTAGGGTTTAGAGTTTAGGGTTCATGGTTTCACATTTCTAACACCACCTTAGTAATTGTTTTAATAAACACCTAAATAAAAGTCACAAAACACTTTTTAAAATGTTATAAAATGCTTAGGGTTTAGTGTTTATGATTTTGGGTTTAGGGTTTCTAGTTTAGTTTTTGAGGTTTATGGTTAAGGGTTTAGGTCGAGGATTTAGGGTGTAGGGATGAACCACCCCACCTTAAAGACAAGAACATAGTCCCACGATTTTCATATCATAAAGACAAGAACATAGTCCCACGATATACATTTGAGTCACCAACATAATAAAAAGTAGATAAATCTACATTATAAATGGGAGCAAGTATTACAAATGGTAGCTTTATAAGTATACCAACAACAATCTAGTAGATTTCACATTTTCAGGCCAAGGAAAGAGCATTCTTAATCAATATTGTCCCATAATACCTCACACTTACCTCTTTGTGTGTTCTGGTTTCTCTACGAAAATAACCCCCAGAAAGCCGTGAATGTAGTTATTTCGATTTTTTTTAGAATCTTCCCATTCCAAACAGTGAAGGAAAACTCCACCAATTTTGTTTTCTGAAAAGGATGTTATTCATTACATTGAAAGGAGTCTATTTGAGTCTTAATTGTTTTATTTTCCTCACATCTAAATAATGAGTAGTTTCATGCGTTGGGAAGATATTGATATCAATATACCATGAGTAATAATTATCTGGAACACATGAAATTTCATTCTAAGTTAAAAATAATTCATCATTTGAATATAAATCATTGTCATGTGCATAAATAGAATCAACAAATAGCTTACAAATACCTTTTCCTCTAACAATTTGGGATGGTTTTATCTGAATGTCATATTGCTGGAGAGCTATCCCCCTTCAAAAGCATAGCTCATAAACGTGATAGGGATTTCATCATTTTGACTGTTCTTTTGGGTGATAACAAAAAAATATGCACTATCACATGCAAGCATGTGCATAGTGAAGTTGTTAAAAAAATTAGGAGTTATTTATCAAGCCACAACAATCAATGTCCATTTCCCTCTAGATGTTGACACTAGAATTAATTAGCCCAAAAGTAATCATCATATAATAAATAGTGCTCCATATATTTTTAAAGGTATTCTTATGCTAATCTACATGATAGACCATAGCCTAGTTGTAAACTAAAAATTTCCAATAAAAATAACATATTAGAGCGAGAGACGTGTTGTAAAATCTACTCCATGGGCGAAACATGATAGTTTTCCTTATCTTAGGATTTATTAAGATTGAAAGAATGGATGCAAAGTTGAATATCACTATTTTTATTTCTTGCAAGAACTAGATTTTCTAACCACTGAGTGTGTTAGAGAGTAAATATTATCCTAGCTGCTAGACATTTATATAATTCACTTTTAAAAGAAGGTTCAAGTTTGGGATTCAATCTTCTAAGTTTCTATTGAAAAGGAGTTGCTTAAGGTTTCATTGCAATCACATTTTGCATTACAATTTGGTTAAATTATTTAAATCATCATAAGTCCAAGTGAACACATGTTTTTATTCCTTAAACGTAGGATGAAATATGACATTTCGTTTTTAAAACAATCAACCCTTAATTTTATATTTTTTGAATTGACTTTACTTCATAAATTGATAGTTTTATATGGCATAGAGGAAATATTTGTTTTATAATTCGTAGCCACTATAAAGTTTTCATGGAGATCATAAAAATTCTCTAATTGGAAAATACATTTTAAACCCTAAGCATTTTATAGCATTTTAGCAAGCGTTTTGTAACCTTTTTTTAAGTGTTTATTAAAAGCTTTTTTTAAAATTTTATAAACCTTAAGCCTTAAACCCTAAACCCTAAGCATTTTATAACGTTTTAAACCCTAACACCTAAACCATAATAAATTTTCTAACATTATAATATAAAACCCTTAAGGAGAAATCAAATTACCTTGTAAATGCCCCTAGTCACCAAGTAAACAGGGAGCAAATTCCAACACAAATGTAACCAAGGATAAGGCTTAATGTAGAATGAAAGCAATAGAGAATTTTTTTACTGAATACAAAAAAAAATAGTTTAATATGTGAGTTATGTTAGATTAACAGATCTATTATCGAACCTTGGAATTTAAATTGACAGATATAGTGCAGATTACAATGAGTACCAAAGAAAAAGGATGGAAAGAAGCATTATATATTGTTTCAAAGAGGTAAGTAAATACAAGCAACTATATGCATACAAATATATTAGTGAAATGAGAATGAAATACCTCTTCTTTAAGAGATAAGGATGAACACTACTATTTATAACCAATTTTTCCTCGAAAATATCTAGCTGGGAGGAAAACACATGGCAAGTTTTGAATTGATAAAGGCTGGAATTGATAACTTGGATAACAATGTTGGTTTTGAACATTGCCAAGGTAGAAAATGTAGGATGAGGAAAATAGATTAGTATATAATGGAATAACCCTTACTTATAGTAGTAAGTTTAAATGTTGCTCGCTTGTAATTTACTTGGAGTGAAGGGAACCTCGAAAAAGGTAAATAGGAACAAAGGTGATTATAGTGAGTAGAGACAATATAGGGAACTAACTCTTTAGAATAGAAAGTATATAATTTGAAATGAATTAGAGGGAAAAAAAAACATAAACTAAGTGGTGTTATACAAGGAGATCTTGTAGTTAAATTATAATCATATTAAATGAAATTGATATCCTTTGCAACAAACAATGTAAATGGAGAATAATGTGATACATTAAAGTAATAACTATATATAGCCAAAAATTGAATTAATAAATTTTCAATCTTTAGAATCCAAAATAGTTTCCTTATAACGTAATAAAAATTAATAGCTTATACTAGTATTATATGACATGGAAATGGGGTAGATAAAACAATATAGAATACTAGTATTTTAGATTCATGAACAATTTTAATAATGTTAAAGCAATTTTTTTTTTTTAGTATGAGATGGACCTATGTTACACTTAGCTTACTCTAGCCTAGCCTATCCTAGCCTCCTTTAGCAAAACTAAATCTATTATAGCCTACCCTATTTGAGTCTAGCCTAAAGTAGTCTATCCTAGTTTACTATAGCTTAGCCTATCAAACTCTAGCCTAACTTACTCTAGCATAATTGTTCCTGTCCTACTTTCACCTAGCTTAGCATACTCTAGCCTATCCTAGACTATCCTATCCTAGACAAGCGTAGCTTCCAGTAGGTTGGCCTACCCTAATCTATCCTAGCTTAATTTGGCCTATCCTAGCCTCACCTATTCTAGGCTACCATGTCCTACTTTACTCTAGCCTATCCTATTGTAGCCTATTGTAGCCTAACTTACTTTAGCGTAGCATACTGTAACCTACACTAGACTAGCCTACATTACACTAGCCCTAGCATAGCCTACTTTATCTTCACCTCCTCCACCTTCACCTCCTCCTCCACCACCTCCTCCTACTCCACCACCACCACCACCTCCACCTCCTCCTCCTACACCTCCACCTCGTCACAAAACCTAAAAAAAAACCAAAATTGCATATCATTTCATTCTCTTATTTACAATACTTATTGATTCATTCTTTAGAGTGATAATTAAGATATCAATATATACATGATAATAATATCAAAAACTATTGACAAAAATCACACCCAAGTCAATCTTTATTTTAATGTCCAAAACTATTTAAAATCAATAGATTAATTATATAAAATATTAAAAAAAAGAATAAACAAAAAGGAGAATTACTATAGACATAAATATTCTCCTAACATACAAACACAACACGACAAAACTTCATAAAACCTCCACTGGTCATAAGCGTTATTATTGTCGTGTTCCATCGTACTTCATGGAAATGATTGTTATGTTATGGGTTCTATTTTCCTAACGGAAGTCCCTGTGGCTTAAGCTAACAGTTTTCAGTTTACAACATATGCAACGTTTTTCTGTGGACAGTACATATATAATACAATTTTTTGTTTTTTAAAGAACTTGTGCTATTGCATTTATATACTGAATAATT
>APFE030361624.1:0-13721 GCA_000404065.3 Pinus taeda
CAGAGGGGAGAGCGAGCCCCCCTGTCTTAGCCCGCGTCCAGGCCCAAAGAAGCTAGTTGGGTATCCATTAATGAGGAAAACAAATCTGACAATTGTGATAAATGAAACCGCATCCTGAATCAATTTATCTTATAGAAAGGCATATTGTTCCAAAGTGATGAATTTAGAGAGAGTGTTTCAATACAAAGAGGAATTATTTTGGAGATCAATTTATATATCAGATTAAAAAGTGAGATGGGCCTATAGTCCTGGAAATTCCCCAATTCATTCTACTTAGGGATAAGAGAAATATATGTGGAGTTGATCTCGTTTGTGATGTACCCTTCCAATCCAGACTGTTCCACCATTTGACTCAAGGCCTGTCCCATTAGATCAAAGAAGTGTAAAAAATGTTCTATAGTCCATCTGTCTGATTAAGGGCACTTTCCTTTGGAGAAAGATTTCAATACAGAGTGGACCTCCTACAATTTGACCGCCTTGTACAATTATTTGTTCCTATCTTCATCAAACATGTTGGGGTGAAATTTAGATATCCAAAGTTGGTCCTCAATATTCACATTGTCTCTACTTCGATATGCCTGCTCAAAGTATGCAATTGTTGCATGTTGAATCTTCAGAAGGGTGTGAACCTCACAGTCATTGGAATCCTTAATTTTTTAAATGGAATTTATCTGCCTTCTATAGTTTGCATACCTGTGGAAAAACTGTGTATTTCTATTCACCTCCTTTAGCCATATAGCCCTGCTCTTTAATCTCCAATTCACTTCCTGTATGTGGAGGATATGTTGTTTTTTCTTCTCTAGTGCATTGATACTATTGATAAGTGTGTTGGATGGATTTCCCAAATCCAACTTCTAGCCCAATACCTCCAGCTCACTGTGTATTGCATCCAGTTCCATGCGCAACTCCTGTTTTTTACATCTTTCCCAAATTTTGACCTTCCTTTTGAGCTCATGTAATTTCTCTACCATATCCCACATAGGTGATGATTCTGTAATCCTAAATTTTAGCCATGTATCTTATACCAACTTGTCAAATTTGAGATCCTCGAGTGAGATATGGCTATATTTAAATGGAATACCCATCCTAGATTGTGCCTTCATCCAAATAAGTGTGATGCACAGGTGATCCAAGATGTAAGGCTTCAAGATGGAGGTCTGCGCAATACCCATTCTCTCTAGTAGTTCATCTAGAATAAGAAAATGGTCTAGTCTCTTACCAATATGTTGTGAACCAGATCTCCCATTATGCTAGGTTAGCACCATCCTATGTGGTCGAATATCAATCAAATTGCATTCCCAGAAGATAGTTTTAAGTTTATTCGTCAGTGTGTCCATTCTATTGTTCTACCCCAACGTTCCTCCAGTGTAGTGGTGGCATTTAAATCCCCTATCATAATAAGTGATTACAATTTCAAAATCTCACTCTCTATCATTATCTCCCAAACCTGCAATGATCCTTGTAAGGAGCATATATGTTAAGGATCCTAAAATGTCCCACCGGTCCTCTCAGATGTTCACATAATAAAATTCCTCCAAAACATTTGTATGCCTTGAAGCTGACCCACCTTGGATCCCACAAAGCAACTAGTCCCCCAGAGTGACCCATAGAATCCATAGCCACCATGTGCCAATTAGGAAACATCTTCCTGAAGTAATCAAGTGCATTATGGGAAAGAGTTATGGATTCCCATAAGAGAATTATGCAAGGGTGCATAGAAAAGAGAAGTTCTTTGAGGGCAAGAAATTTTGCGAGTCCCCCAGACCTCGCATATTGAGTGATATGCAAAGATTCATGTTAAAAAGGCTTCAGGCATATGTGCTCTAAGGGCCCATGGATCAACGGTTGAGCTGATAGGAATGTCTATGAGAGTATCAATAGTCGAAAAAGGAAGTTTTTTGGGTCTCCCCCAAAAATGTTTGCTTACCCTATTATTTCTTCTCGAGATAGTGATATTAAGTGCAGTGTTTGGGCTAACTTTTTGGGGGGTCTAGGTCCAAGCATGTTGTATAGTGAGGGTACGAAGGTCTAGCATAGGTTTGTAGAGAAGATATTCGATGTTGTTGTCAATGGAATTTCTAGGAGACAGAATGGGTGATCTCGGAGTAATAGGAGTTTCGCTAGATGGAATGACCACAGGTAGCATAGTATGGGTAGGGAAGAGTCTTGGGTGTGAAACTTCCACTAGAGGAATAGTGGACGAATCTAATGAATGTATAATCTTCTATGGACGGGAAGAGCAAGTAGGCCCTGATGGAGAATTTCTATGTTGTATGGGGGGATGTCGGGTAGTGGGTGTCGAGTTCGCAACAGTCAATAGATCCATGGGGTGGTGGAAGGCCCCAGATGATCTTTATATGGATGTCCCAATTCAGAATCTAAGGAAATAGTGTGGGCAATATGGGGCAAGGATGGTCGCTCGATATGTGAGGAGGTTGAAGTGTCAACCACTGTATGCCGCAAACATGGAAAAGGATAAGAGGGGTTGTGTGTACTTGTGTATCGTCGCTACTACACATGTACCTGCTTCTGTATAGATGGTGCCTCTAATGTCTCAGCACTCCCAGCCTGGTCCGCAATATCCCAATGCGTCTTGTGTGTATGTATGTTCGAGCATTGTGCCCGCAAATGCCTTGTATCATGATGTACCTAGATCTGGTCCCATGTCAGGTAGATATGTGCAGGTAATCCACCAGAGAGCCCCTTTCTATCAATACCCAAGCGATCCTCTTGTCCTTGGCACCGATACATTTCAGATCCACATAAATGTACCTTCCAATTGTGTTCTTGATGTCCATGAAAACTCATTTAGACTAGAACTCGATAGGCAATCTGGGAAGCTTAAGCCAGATATATCTATGCCCAGAGGTATCCTGGAGAGGATTGAATCCAACATACCATGGATGAAATGACAGGAAACCCTATCCCCGAACCCATGACATGCCAAGTATTTTTTCTATGTCCTCATTGTGTAAGAAGTGAAAGTTGTACCAAGAGTCCATAAGTCGGCACATAGTGGGAACATATCCTAATAATATATTCATTTATCTTCCACCCAGTTTTGCATATCCTATTCTGGTGAATTTGCAAAACACCAATGTCTAACTAAGGCGCACTTCTACAGGTTGAGAACTTTGTCTAGAAGAAAACCATAGCCAAAACTAAGCAACTGTGTCTGTGTTGTGGTGCGAACTGCCCTTCTCCTTTGCTTGTTTTTTCCACCGAGCGTGATTCCATAGGAATGCCTGTCAACCCTTGTGTATAGAGTGGCGTATGAGTCAGACCACTCACCTTGCAGTGGCACAAGAGGCCTCCGTAGCCAAGGTAGCATTAATAAATGCCTCTTGAGCCGAGGTGTCAGACAAAAAGGAGTCAAGTACATCCATGGGCCCAAAAGAGAATGGGGCGGTCAATTGTGGCAGTGGTGGGTGACGAAACAAAACCAGGTGGTATCGTCAGCATTGTGAGGAGAGAGTTCTTTATGGAAAAACAACGAGGGGTAAGGAATGTAACGTTTGATAGGGTGTAGGAAAACTATTCTAGGAAGGAAACTTATATATATATATATATAGTAAAGTCACATTACGTGTCTTGCCTCCAATCCCGATGGGAGATGTTCTAGAGATCGGGAAAGTCTAGATATAGTCACAAGAATAATCAAAAGTAAGGGCCCAAAATCATAATATGTACCCCACAAGTAATCCCCACAGATCCATATGAAACCAGCGACCCCTTCATCACCACGTGCACCTATTCAGAGATAAGTGTGGTAGTCAGAGGCCACTGAGGCAAACAATCCAAAATATAATCTATATATTATTTCTCGGAAACCAGGCCACCCTGAAATGGAAAATATCAAAACATCACCAAGTGCCCATGGAGCAAAAATCCGCACCAACTTCGCCGTTGTTCCACATCCCAATTAGGAAATAAATGGACTCACCCAGTCCCACCTACTCTACCAAATCTCCCACCCCCCAATAGACAAGTACAAGTGAAAAATATCACCCCAACCGATACTGACAATCAAGACGTAAAATTTGAATTACATCGAAAAACAAATTATCCAGTGAAATAATGATTTTCGGAATAAAAAGTGCCAATGTAGTCAAAGTAATCCTAGTGTGTGCACTTCTAGAACATGGGAATCGAGCACAACAACAACAACATTCGCATCCCATGAAGTTCCATGAATGATTACAACATCGAATGCCACAACCCTAACATGGTTTGCATATATTGAATGAATCAACCCATTTGTGCCAACAGATGGAGAAGTGAGTGGTATCAAAGTAGGAATCTTTTTCCCGAATTGATATGGGACAAATAAGTTGTAGAATATCAGTCCACCAAGGCATATGATCTATGTCTACGGAATGTCAGCTGGTCACAAATGATACAGTATAAAATGTAGATGGAAATGATAAAGAGAACCAGAATGTGGAAGATCTTCGATGCGATGAACATAAGCATCGTCAATATGGACTATAGAGGGGTATCTCAAACCCAAAGATATGTGAAAGCATACCCCAACCAAAACCAGATCGGCTTTGTATAGTGATGCGAAGGTAGAAGTATACAAAATTAAAGTAAATATATGATTATAGCCTAAAGAAGGTAGGACGAACAATAAATAATGTAGCACAAACAATCACGCTGTAACAAAACCAAAAAACCAATACCAATATCTGAAACACTAAAACTTGTCAACTTAGTACGTTGTCAACCGTCATCCACAAACCAGCCATGGTAAAATATAATCACACCAAATGTAAACCTCCATTACCAATGCATAGCAACTCTCGCTCCCCCTAATCGGCTCAACTAGAAATTGTTCTTCACATCATTTTGATATCTAATAACCCTAGCCTAAAATTTGCATTTTCCATCACTTCAAAACTTTGTCTGTTGCATCACTGCCTACATTCTAGAGGACTAATGGAACATGGGGCCTTCGTGGGTCGCGCTCCATTCACCTAGATGCATAGGTTGTCGAATCAGGCATCAATGACAAGCATAAAGCTTTCTGGGATGCATTGCAGCGAACAAAATCCATAAATTAGACGGACTGATAAATGTATATCATAATTGAGACATTTTACCCTTATGTCTGGAAAAAGCACCCCACTCTCCTAGTGCAGTGATGCTGAATCAGGTTTTAACTTATATATGAATTTAGTACTCTAAAAAAATTAAGACATTTAAATTTTTTAGAATTCACAAAACTCAATCTTGAAACAAATCCCCACAAAATTTCAAACGAATTTAGACAAAAAAATATGTCGAAATAACATTTAAAGCATCTAATAGATAGAATCGTTTCAAAACATCTAAACTAGCAATTGTACCATATGTTGCAAAAACATCTAAACTAGCAATTGCACCATATGTTGAAAAGGAAACACCATAAGGCAATATCATAGGAAAGAGTAGCATAGAAGAAAGAAGTAAAAAAATTATACAATTTTGTTTTGAAATTTAAACTTTGCAAACTTGAGCTATACCAATTAAGAATGATATATATGGATATTGTTGATACAGTTGGTGGTGTCTTCTTGCAAGTGGAAAGAATAGGGTAACATTCATCACTTTTATTGGTTTGCCATCATTGAGCTCACTCATACCTTTTAACTTCAGAGAAGAAAGAAAATCCCCATCCTCAATTTGGAGCCTCTCCTCATCAGCCACACATAACAATAGAGTAGGATTGTCATTGGTAATAGAAGCAATAATACCTGTTTGTTAGATGCAAAAATCACTTGCAGTCTTGAAACATGCAACAAAAAAAAAAAAATGAACCCTTGGATTCACGCCTAAATAATCCAGGAATAAGACCATTTCTGGCAACAGTGCAACATTTAACGAACTCAAATGAACTAAAAAATCAATTTTATGCATTACATGCAACGTCTATCACATTGCTAAATCATGGAGATTCTTTGGATTGCGCGCTTTTGTGACAATACGTTGTCCACCATTATAGAGTTAACTCTGTTTGTAGGATAGTATGGGTCTGACCAAACATAGGAGGAAGCATCAACACATGCCATGTATCCAGTGGTACATATGAGAATCAAGATGACACGGAAGTTGATATGGAGTGGGGAATTGTGGCGTTTTGAGTATTACAGATTATTTATATTACATCGATACACTTATTATGAGTCGATATGGGTAATGAGGGGCAAATTATTATCATGGGTTCAACTCCTAGAGTTCCATCTACAGCTTTTTGATCCAAAAATATTGAGTGTATTATGATATGAATTTGGATCCTTCTTAGGGCTGGCCCCATAAAAGACTAGTTATGAATTTAACCGATTGCATATTGATTGAAATTTTTGTTTTTTAAATACAAGACCATTTTTCTGAGTCTTTTTTTTTAAGGAAGAGATCATTTTCAAATGAGGGGATCAAAATAGGGTGAAATCATTGATTATGAAATATTTCTTTTTAGTCATACATTGTCATTCATAGTTCCACTATTATTAGGACCATATTTAGAAGATGTAGAACCACTATTAAGGCTTCAAGAGATATAAAATGGGGATCATTCCTAAAAAAACGAGGTTAGGTACTTGGGAGAAGTTCATAGTACGGAAGAAACTTCATCCCTATCAACCATAGGGAAACCTAATGGATGCTTCTCCACATTCATGAAATAAGGGTTCCAATCACTAAAGTTGCAACATAGTAGTTTTTTTTGTGTGATATTAAATAATACCCCTAATTTCATTAGAAATTAAACAACCCCAACCTAGAAAATTCTTTGCTACCACCCATTTTATTGCATATATAGAAGTTTAAAATCCCCTATTTTTACTAATATGCTAGGTGTACTACTCCTTGACAATTATTTTATGAACTTTATATCTAATTATTGGTTGGAAAAGCTAAAAAACTCATGATATGACACACTGATGTAAATATTTATTTTAATTAATGAAAGAATAAATTATTTTGACGTGTTAAAATTCTTGGAAATGTGTTAAAGGCTACCATTTGAGATTTAACTCCTAGATATCAAGAAAACAATTGGAAATCAATTAACGCAAAACATGGCAGGACCAAGAAGAAGAAAACTCCTCCTTTTTCCATTATTTAAGGGGGAATTTGGCAGAGATATATCACTAGATACTTTCATGACCAACATTAGAGAAATTTTGAGGTTTAAAATGGAACTCAAAATAAGAATGTACAACCAAAATAAACTTTATAAGGGGGTGGTTGGTTCACCATTTTTGGAGTAAAAAAGTAAAAATATTAAAAATAGAAAATAAAATATAAAAAAACTACTTTTTAAACTCATATTTTCAACATTTTGTTTCTTTCATTCTAAAGGATTCTTTGCCTTACAAAATGCTAATTCCAACTGATGGTATATGTCATTCTATTTCAGTGGTTGAGGGTGTAGTTGTGGTGCCTTTCTTTTTTGTTCTCTCACTTCCTTACTAATGTACTAGCAAGGCCTTCCTTAAGAGCATTGGGATTTGTCAATACCAAGAAGGGGGACCCAACAAGTTAGTAAGAGGATCCCTGCTCATAGTGTGGTCTCCCTCACTAGAAATCTAGTGATTTTCAAAAGTATGTCACATCCTTCTTGCTCCATCCCTAGAAAGTTATTTTCAAATGGAGATGTTTTTTTTTTTTTTTTAGTCCCAATGTTTTTTTTCCAAATAAAAAAGACAACTTCTATTCTAGTGAGTTTTTGTGTTTCACTAAATTCAATGGTTCAAGGGAGTGTATCTCCTAATAAGGCCACTTTCTAGGGAATAGGAAGGAATCGGCTATAGAGCTTAGACACCTTGTCCTAAGAAAACGTCATAAAGTCACAATACCAGAATACATGTTTCAAAGTTTAGTTTGTTTTAGATACATAGCCTTTTTCCCTATGGAAATGCTGATTGAATTATCCTCTGCTCTACTATAGGTCCCCCAAAAATAGGTATTAGGTGAAGACTTTAGTTTATCCATTAATGGCTTCGATGCACTTTTAAACTAGCCTTTGTTGATATGTTTCTATATTTAATCCAATGCAATATGCCTTGTTATTGGGTCCCTCAAGCTCTGTGAACTTTGTAACCTGTAAAAAATGATAGAGCTTGGCTACATAAGCTTGAACTTCCTCATCAAATAGGTTGAACTGAATATTTTCGCTAAGCTCTTCAAATCCATCCTTCATAGTGAAACTTATGGTTGACAATTGTGATTTTTCTCCGATATCCATGTAAGTAAGTAGTGAAATTGTTAACAATTAATGGCATCTTGCCTCAAAGATAACAGCATGGGAAAATTGTGGCCTACTATAGCTCTTCATGAAAAACCCCATACATACTTTGGCATACTAGCGGGGCAGGAGAGAAATCCTTGTAGTGGGTTCTGGATTCCTTTCTCTGGGTGGAACCACTATGTTAGGTCTCAGGATGGACGTGGAGCTTCTGGACTCTCTAGATTTATCAGTTATTGGACAATTGTAGGGTGGAGGAAATGGGCTTTTGGATTCTTTGTGCATTTGGTTAACTGCTATTTGGTTGGTGGAGGTGGGATGACTTCTGAAGTCTCTATTTCAATCTGTAGTGGGTAATTTATTCCTATTGAAAACTATTTCAGCCTTTGGAATCCGGCTCGAGGTGATCGTTGTAAGAGAGATCAGACTGTGACCCACTTACGATTGGGTGGGTGGAGAGTTGTAAGAGAGATCAGACTACAACCCACCTACGATTGGGTGGGTGGAGAGTTGTTCTCAAATCAATTGCCTTATCTTTGAATTTAAATCAAAGATAAGTCTCTTCATGGGAATGTTGTTAACTAATCTATATTGTTTATGTGAAACATAATTGATTACTTGAGCTTAATAATATGGACCTTGATGACTAAGTTCTGAAGAGATTTTTGCACTGTCATTCTTCTTATGAGATATTATATTTGTGGATATATATGTATATTTATGTAGTTATTGTGTAAACTATTTAATATCTCATTATGTGGTTAACATAGTAAAGCACTAGTATTGATGTGTATAGAATTGTTAGTCATTGTAATTACTCCCACACATAAGAGTTGGTTAAATTTGGAGAGTCAAGTCGAATGAATTTGAGTTAATTAATATTTTTGGAAAAGTCAAATTTAAAGTGTGTGTGCAAGTTAATTTATTTTGGGCGAGTTGTTAGTCGAAAAAGGATAAATACCCCAATGATGGGTTCATTGTAATTAAGTCAAGTCAAGTCAAATGAAGTTTTGAGCGATCAATAGAAAAGCCGCATGTCGTGGTATTGTTTTTGTGTGTAATTTTGTGTATTTCTTCCTCTACCTTTCCAACAAATTGGAATCGGATCCGAGGAAAGATTACAATATCAGTGGAGCGTGAAGAACCAGTGAAAAGAGGACCAAGTGAAAAAGGCCAACATTTTTTTTGTTTTTAAATTCCATTACAAAATTGTCACACTGTTAAGAAATTAAAAGTGTGTGAAGAAGGCCAACAATTTTTTTTTAATTACATTGCAAAATTGTCACACTGTTAAGAAATTAAAATTGTGCAAAGTAAATGCGAAATTCACACTTTGTTAGTATAAGAACTGAGACAATTTCGTGAGCGAAATTAACACTTTGTTAGTGTAAGAACTGCGACAATTTTGTGAGTGAAATTCACACTTTGTTAGTGTAAAAACTGCGACTGTTTCGTGAAAACTTATTGTTCCGCCGAAATTGGGTCGATTGCACAGTTTGGCTGGGTCAGTTGGTCGGTGGTGCCCAAGCCATCAGGTATTAAAAATGCACATAAAGTGAAACAAAGAGAATTTTTTTAAACGTGCTAGATTAAATCTGAGGTGAGAATTTTTTTTTTTAATCCAAATGCAGGGTGGAGGTTATTAAACTATTAGTGGAAAGGAGTTTTGACTTGAGCAAGTCAAAAGGTGTGTTCTTTGTGGGGAAAAATACAAAATAAAGGAAGAGGGTGTTGGTGATGAGTAATATTTTGAAATGGTATTGTTTTTGAAACGATTTATGTGAGCTTTGAAAAACACCTCATTATTGAAATGGCTTATTAAGTGTTGAAGTTTCTTTTAAAGGTCAAAGATATTAAAGTTTTTTTTCAAGGATTATTAAAGGGTTTACATAGGTTAATAAAGGGATTTTTTTTAAGATTCTTTTGAAGTTAAAAAAAAAAAGGTTTTATTGACAATAAAGTTTAGGGCTTTGCAAAGTTTGGTAGTCTATCAAATTATTTTGTGTTTTGTCATGCATGACATTGTTTTGAGTGAAGATTATGCCTTGTGGGGCGCATTGAAAATCATATTTTTTCGGGGGCGATATGGAAGATAGCCTCATGTAATCATGAAAGAAACTATAAGACAAAGGAAATACACCAGTAATGGGTCGCAAAGCACGACTGAAGAAGATTAAGAAAATGAATAAAAAAGGAGAGGCACAGATAATTACCATGTTTAGACTCAAGGTTTAGGACATAGTCGAGGAAATGAGAAGTCTAGCATAAGACAAAGAAGAAATCGAGGTTGATTGGTGTAGCTTTGATCTGCTACCACCTCCTACGTTTACTAGTGAATATTTTGAATTTTGGGTTATCAAAATGCTAACTTTTCTTCGAGCTAAAGAGTTAATTGAGTACCAGTCTAATAACCCATATGATGATGTATGTGATGTTTTAGCATTGAATTTTATAAAACAGATATTGGATGAGAAGTTTGTGTGCAAGGTAGAAAAAGCTACAATATCCAAGGAAGCGTGGAAGATCCTGCAAGAAGAATTTGGTGCAAGGGGGAGTGACATGCAGCAATAAGATGTGTCACAATTTGTTGAGTTAGCAGATTTGAGAGTAGATAAGAAAGACTTTAAGAGGACAATAGACCTTGGAGAATCCCAATCAAAAGTTGATGATGGTCGTGAAAACTATAAAAGTGAAACCCATAATGCATTCATGCATATGGATGGAGAAGATGCAGCAAAGATTAGAGAGAGAGAAGTTGAAGCCTCTGTGTGTGAAACAAAGCATGAGCATATAAATGCTCAACGACTCCACTCTAATGTGGAAGGTGCAAATGATAGTGAATCCCACTATGATGAGACACGTGTGGATGATGGCTACAAAGTGAGATGTGAATTGGCGAATCCATTCGTAGTTGATGAATTTGGTGAAGTTAGAATTGCTAATCAGCACTTGCATGCTCAAATATCCCACCATAGGGTGGATGAACATTATCTTGATGATATGTGTGGTTTCTTTTTTTGAAACAAGGATTGATTATGGCAATATGGTAAGCACCATCTTTGATGAAGAATTGAAGGTTGAAGCTGCCACTCTAGCAGCAAGTTATGAAGCAGTTGGAACTCCTAATGAAGTAGGTTGTGAACAAGAAACAACTGAGTTTGGCATAGGTAAAACTATCAATAGAGCACCAAGTGGTTTGGTGGATCCAACAATTGGAATTGTTGATGTTAAATTTGATGAAGAACCATTAATTGGTGATTATTGGTTGCACATGATGCAACAGAAAGAACCTATTCTTATGTTGTTATCTTGTTAGAAAAACCCACTTATGATTGGAATCCAAGTGGAATACATGTTTGCAGCAGTAGAGGTTGGTAAAAGGGTAGAAAATGAAAATTATGAAGCAGTGACAAAACAAAAGAAGGAAGAGAAGGTAGAGGTAGAGAAGGAAGCTCAAGATCATAATAAAGATGTTTTTAACATTTTCTTTTAATATGTATGTGTTCAAAATAATATGGGAGTAGAAGATGAAAACAAAGTTGCTAATAAGATTGATGCAGATTTGAAGCTCATTAAAGAATGGATTCATAAGACAATTGAACAAATTGAAGTGAGTGTTAAAGCAACAGCTGGAATAAAAGAATAAAATGAAATGGTGAATAATGATCTTGAGTGTGCAGATTATAGGGAAAAAGTAGCAATACCTGTTGATGAAAGTGAAGAGAAGTATATGGAAGTTTTTGAGAACAAGGAAGAATGCATTAAAACCAATTTTCAGCAAGGAGTCAAGAAGAGATAAGATTTTGGTATCAAGAAATATTGCAGAAATAAAGTCAGGGATATGAAGTGCAAGAAGCAGCGTGAAGAACACAATTTGAAGATGAAGAGTTATCACAACAGTCCATGAGTGAAAGAATCCTTAAAGAGGAATTTTGTAAAAGATGAACTCAGATCAAATTCAAGAAAAGCCAAAGAAACATTGCAACAACAACAAGTAAAGAAATATGGAGCCTTCAGTAAGAACGCACTACAAAGAATGAAGCAATTTTGAGGATATAGAATTTGGAAGAAGAGAAAAAAAATATGAAATATTGTAAAAGTTTTGAGTCATTATAAGCTTAGTTGAGACATGGACCAACAAGCATGTTTCAATGATAATTGGGTCAATTTCTATTGTAATCCTAGCAAGCATAGTTGAGTCATCTTTGAGTTATGTTGAGTCATATAGTCGTAATTAAGGGGGAGTGCTGGAAATTGTAATTGCTCCCACATGAAAGAGTTGGCTAAATTTGGAGAGTCAGCTAACTGGGTTAAGTCGACTGAATTCGTGTTAAGTCATATTTTGGGAAAAGTTGAATTTAGAGTGTGTGTGCGCACGTGAAGTTATTTTGGGCGAGTTGCTGGTTGAAAAATGATAAATACCCCAAGATGGATTCATTGTAATCAAGTGAAGTCGAATAAAGTTTTGAGTGATCAATAGAAAAGCCGCAGCTCATGGTATTTTTTTGTGTGTAATTTTGTATTTGTATAGGTTAAGCAAAGGGTTTTTTTCTTTTTAAGTATAGGTGCCTTGTATAAATAATTTTCTTTCTGTGGAGGATTTCTTTAAAGTTTAAGAAAAAAAAGGTTTTATTGACAAGAAAGTTTAGGGCTTTGCAAATTCTGTCAGTCTACAAATTTATTTTGTGTTTTATCAAGCATGACAGTGTTTTTGGTGAAAATTGTGCCTTACAGGGGCGCATATTGAAAATAATATTTTTTTCAGGGGCGATATGGAAGATAGCCTCACGCAATCAGGAAAGAAACTATAATACAGAGGAAAGACAACAGTCATAGGTCAAAAAGCATAACTTAAGAAGATTAAGAAAAGGAATTGAAAATAAGAGGCAGAGATCATTGCCATGTTTAGAGAGGTTCAATCTACAGCCGAGGAACTAAGAATTCTAGCATAAGACAAAGAAAAAATCAAGGTTGATTGGTGTATTTTTGATCTGCTGCCACCTCCTATGTTTACTGGTGAATATTTTGAATTATTTTGAATTTTGGGTTATCAAAATACTAACTTTTCTTCGAGCTAAAGAGTTAATTGAGTACCAATCTAATAACTGATATGATGAAGTATATGATGCTTTAGCATCGGATTTTATAAAATATGTATTAGATGAGAATTTTTTGTGCAAGGTAGCAAAATCTACAACTTCCAAGGAAGCATTGAAGATCCTAGAAGAATAATTTGGTGCAAGGGGGAGTGACATGGAACAACAAGATGTGTCACAATTTATTGGGTCAACCAAAAATATGAGGGTAGATAAGCAAGAGTTTGAGATGACAAAAAACCTTGGAGAATCCTAGTCAAAATTTGATGATTGTCATGAAAACTATAATTTAGGTGAAACCCATAAAGAAAATATGTATATTGATGAAGAGAATGCAACAAATATTACAGAGAGAGAATTTGAAGCCTCTGTGTGTGAAACAGAGCAAGAGAATATAA
>APFE030361625.1:583-80974 GCA_000404065.3 Pinus taeda
CAAACTCTTTTTGTTCTTTTTGAAAATGAAATTCACAACTTTAAATGAACAAGCTATATTGAAATTTCGCAAAGAGGCAACACAAAGGTAGGTTGCTCACACGAGTAGATTTTACGACTGGTCCGACTCCTAAGAAGACTGACAAAACCAGAGATATCTAAGGCTTCGCAACTTCTAAACCCAAAGTCACTACAGGACCAATAAAAATCGAAACCCTAAGGCTAAAATCTCAATGAATTTCACTAAAACTTTCGACACTAATGGAACAAGTGCAGGTGAAGATTTTTGACAGTCAACCAGTGGATGTGGGTAGTAAAGACTAAGAAAAACAAAATCTAAAGGGAAAAATTGATGAAAAAGGAAATTTTCTCAATTTAAACAGGGTACGTAGGCAGCGTGTTTAACCAGGTGTGTGCACACTCTGTGTACACAGATACAGTGCGTATAGGTACGCACTCTGTCTAACTCAGAGGGTGCGTACTACTGCAAAATGAAGAAAAACTAAGTTCTAACTCGACTCTAAGCTAAGCCACCCAAAAACACAGTCAAGCAACCAAAAAACAAAAGAAACAAGACTCTTTTCAGGTCAAAGTAATACTCAAAGGAAAAATCAAGCACATCAATGGAGTCCCAAGTGGAGTCGCCAATTTGTCATGTGGAAAGAGTTATTTTTGCTGACAAAACTAACCTCCCTAGGAGTCCAAGACTCTTTAGTGACAAACAAGACAATTAAGAGCAATCCTTCTCTAAACATACATTATTCTATGAGAAACCAAGTGTTTTTCGATCCTACCTCAAGTCCAACGCTTGTTGCAGCAATCCAGCCTCGTCGATCCAGATGAGCTCCTCCTTCACTTTGAAACCTGCATACACTAACAATCAAACGATTACATAACACCTGAATATTCCATAAAATAAAGCATATTCAACATATAGACCAAGGAGTATATGAAACAATTCATTAACAACAAATCATTAAGAAGAATGGACTTATTTGTATGAAGGAAACAAAAAAGAAACCATTACAACCTGAGCCTTGGTGTTGTGCAAGCTCCTCCCAGGGTCCAGCAAGAGATTTCCTCTACTTTGACAAGCTCACCCACTCCCAATATGGCAACAAGAAAGGATGGTAATCTCTCCTCACAAGTTAACAATGGAAGTCCTAATTCCAGCAGCATCTACCCTTTGGAATGTTCAGCTTTCAACCTCCCCTCCCTTGGCCCAATGCCTGTATTTATAGTGTTCTAGAGGAAGTTATTCAGTTCCAACATGAATGGGATACTCCCTCTTTTGGATGGGGTAGCTCCTCTCTTGATGGGATAAGTTCCTCTATCATAGGGATGCATGAACCATCTGGAGGTGCTCAATACACGTCAAACACTCTTCTAGAAGACTCTAGAAGTGACCACAAGTAACTTTTTTAAGATGAAACTCGTGCCTTTTGACCTTTACAGGGGTACACACCCATCCTTTTGCTTACAAAGCATACAAGTACGCAGGTACAATGAGTTTGGGATGCGTACACGCAGGCAAGGTAGAGAGAATCTGCGTACCCAGAGATAAACATGTTTTTTAGTGACTTTCTCTCTTTTTTGAAGTTTGACATGAAGAGTAGAGGTATTAGGCTTGACAAGGAGGATAATATGACTATTGACGAAGCCATATTAACTGCAGATAGTCATGGTGACAAATTTCAGTGTAACAATTTGCAAGATATCGACTTCCCTACTTTGAAGCCAGAAACTGCTGAAACTGAAGCTGCAACTGCAGAAGTAAATATTGACCTACGTGGCCTAGAAGATCTCCTCATCTGAACTACGTTGTAGGTTCATCTAAACCTCCTCTAGAATCCGCAACGTTTGGTGGTGGAGTGAAGTCAATCCGACAGTCGACTTGTGAGATATCGTCTACCCTAGTTTGCTAATGAAGCCGCTAATGCTGATGCTGCTGATCTAGGGTTTCCTACTACTGATATGAATCAGATTCATTGTACTATTTCTCTCTGCTGAATTATTGAAGATAAAAGAATATTTGATGAAAGGGTTTCCCCACACATTGTGGGGTTTGTCCCTGGCTAGCCGCCACATCTTGTGTCTTTTTTCTTGGCTTGTTTTCTATCGATGGTTTAATGTTCTATCTGCACTTTACTTTAAGTACATGTGATCACTAATCTGTGGAATATAATAAGGAAAAGAAGTAAAATATTATAAGCATAGAACATGCCATAACTTAACAACATTCCTGCAGAGAAACGTAAGGTATTGGAACCACAGAGCCAGTCTTGCATTTTCGGGGGATACCCTAATGGTGTTAAGGGATATCATCTTATAAACCCCATGACCAATCAGCTGATCATTGCTAGAGGTGTTCAATTCAAGGAGGGATCTTCAGGTACTTCTTTAGACAGTGCTTTCAATGTTGAAAATGAAAATGTTGCGGATCCAACAGGTCTGAATTTTGTTGCTACACATCTTGTAGATTTGACTTCTGTTGATACAAATTCCTCCACTACTACTTCAGATGATGCTACAGATGATGATTAAGAGGAAGGTGCTACAGATGCTACTACAGGTCTAACAGTGCGACCATTTTGGGCACATCAGACGCTACAGGCAGCAGGCGATCTGGTTGGTGATCCAGCAAACACCGAGCGGACATGTTCTCAGTTTCAAGGTGCTCCACAGGCTCTCTCTACTACATAACCCTTTCTACCAATCCACTGCTATATTTCCACTACTACAGATCCATAGTCTTTTCAAGATGTTGTTGGTATTCCTGAGTGGGACGTAGTAATGCAGGAGGAGTACCGTTTGCTGATGAGGAAGCACACTTGGAATCTAGTTTCTATTCCTCAAGGAAGAAAGATTGTTTGGTGTGAGTGGATATATCAGACAAAGTTTGCAGTGAATGGTCTGGTAAATAAGCACAAAGCTCAGCTAGTGGCAAAGGGCTTATCAGAGGTACCTAGCATTGACTACAATGAGACATTTGAACTAGTTGCAAAGATGGACTCGATCTAGCTTGTGCTAGCCATTTTTGTAGCTCAACACTGGGAATTTCCTCAGATGGATGTGAAGAGTGAATTTCTTCATAGGGATCTTGAGGAGGAACGACTCATCTGAAATCTATTCACCTACCCACCCCAATCCCTGGTGAGGAGGAATGACTTACCTGACATAAGGAAGGTAAGAAAGTATAGGTAGAAGCGTCAATCAGGTTAGATAACATTCATTTATTTATTTTACTAAACTGATAGAAAGTATAAGTAGAAGCAACGATCATCGCGATTCAGTGTTAAGTGTTTGGGGTGGGGAACCATAGCAGATCAAGAGGTGGGAATTGTAAGATATCGGGAAGGTTCTCATTGCATCATTTAGAATAATAGAATCAAATGATTCCTCAATAAACCATTGCATCATTTATGTAGTCACCCTTCAATATGCTAATCGAGGGAGGGGAGGAGGAAACCTTCTATGCCCCTTTGCCAGAAAGAAAAGTTACATGAGTTAGTGAAAGGAAGAGGCCCAAGACTGACTAAGAGTTTAAGATGGATTCCTAGATCCATGGGTATGAGGGTTTAGGATGTCATGTTACACCTGGGGTCCAATGTGAACATCCTTCCAAAGAAGTTGTCGAAAATGACGAGGAGCACGTGCCCAGTTTGTTCACTCATCCAATTGAGGCTAGAAAATCATTATCAAATTGAACCTATTGGCCATCTGGAAAATGTGAAATCCAAACTTAGAATTGTGAAGATAATGGTGTATTTTGAGGTCATTGGGATTGTAGATGATCAAAATACTTACCCTGCCCTATTAGGGTTTGAATGGGAAAATGACAGTGAGACCATCCTTGGAGGGGGAAATGTATTTTGAAGCTAGTGGAACAAGAATGATATAGGACGTTAATCCTATCAAAGGATCCCCATATATACAGCCAATGAACGGCATTATGGATAATGCAGTGATAGATTAGTTGTACAACTTAACAACTAGAATGTGGGATTACTATGTCAATCCCATAGAAAATGGAGTGATGACTTGCCCAGGGTCATAGGGCATTTGCTCCTATGATTCAAAAATACAAGAATCATTTCTAGATTGGCAAGAGTGCAACCATAATATTTCATCTCATCATTGCACCATGTTCAAGTCATTCCATTAGATTGGTGTAGAGTTGAGGGACCCTCCAAATTTTGATGGTACCAAGGATGTGGAGGAGTTCATGAATGACACGAGATTAGTGATCCATCACCATATGAATAGTGAGTGACCTCTATGAAGAAGTAGGCGTCCTCTATTTTGTGAAAATAGAATGAAAAATACATCACCATATGAATAATGAGTGACCCTTATGAAGAAGTAGGGGCCCTCTATTTCGGGAAAATAGAGCAATAAATCCCTCACCATATGAATAGTGAGTGACTCCATCCCTGATAATGCATCCATCCGATGCATTCTTTTCGATATAGTAGGAATTTCACCTGCCTCACACTGCACCACTGATGGTGGCCTTTTGGTAGAGTGTGCTAACGCACCCATCAATCACTCAGGACTAAAACTTTTATATGATTCCAGTCATTCATTATATACATAATTACGCTTTAGTAGATCATGCATATATGGGCAATGTATCTGTATCTTACTTGCCTTCATGCTCATGGAGATGTTGTTTCTTTATATACATGATTTCTCATGGAGCCACTTGTGGTAATCGATATAATCCAAAACTAAGAGTGTATTCTGCTCAAACCTTCACCCCTTTTAATTGATATCTGGGTGAAATAGTAGGATTTAGTAGGGAAAGATGTGAAAACCTCCTCTTCCCAAAATGGCCAAATTAGTAAGGAAATATGTGAAAACCTCTGCCAAGGTGAAATTGATGTGGGTGGGAATGACAGGCATACTTACTTACCAGGCCGAGCAATTATGCCAAGGAGCCTTTCATGACCCAAGAAGGGACGAGAAGGCCCATACCTTCCACCCCAGGTAGATAAGTGCTAGCATTCCCTCCCCTAAACCTAGTCACTTGTTGAGGCCTCCACTTATCATTCTCGCTCAAGCTTTCTGTTTTCGCTTCTCCTTGGCCTTGGCCTAGCCACTTGCCCAGATTGAGAATTGCCTCCACCTATTATTCTTGCTCGAGCTTCCTGTTCTCACTCCTACGTTTGCCCCTTCAACCAATACATAGTGGTTTCATAAAAGAGAGATTGTATATGCTACATGGCATAAGGCCTTTCAATCTCTCCTTTAGGGATGGTGGGTTAAGGCCAACCCCCGATGTTATGGGAAAGAAATATAGGAGGGACGACTCACTTGATGTTAGGAAGGTGAGGAGGGAACGTTTGAAATTGGATGGTATACAACCCCCTTTCAAGCTCCTTTAGGGATAGAGATTAAAGGGACGTAGCTGCTTGCTCGAAAAAAGGAGAGCAAGGGGCTGATACCATTTCAGCTCATAGTTGAATAGAAATGACATATATAATATATGTCATTATGCAAACTAGGTTGGATCAGTAATTCTAGATATTATATATGTCATTATGGTTGATAAATCTTATGGAATCTCACTGTCATCTGTTAACATATATAAGATCTATGGTATACAACCCCCTTTCAATGTCTCCTTTAGGGTGCCCCCGGTAGGGCTTGACTATAAAGGCCGCCATCACCGCCATCGAGAGGGAGAGGTATTTCCTATCTTAAGAGCCTATCTTAAGAGGTATTATAAGCCTTTCAGAGGTATTATGAGATAGTAATAACAGATATTATGAACCGGAATTCATAGGTATTATGAGCCTATCTTTCTCTATGTTAAAGTGAAGAGGTGGGGAAGGGTCTTCGCTAAGTGTTACGTGAGAAGGGTCTTCATTAAGTGTTACGATTGAGAGAGTTACCAGCTCTATTCTAAAGAATAATGAACATGCCAACGGATGTTCAAGGACTGAACACGTCAACGAGTGTTCTCGACGAGCTAGGTTACTACCTGTTTTATGGTTATTGCCTAGGTTTTCTCTCTTTATGGAAGGAAAGAGTCACCCACTCTAAGGATGAGAGTATTTAATAACCCACTCTAAGGAAAGAATCCAACTAGTTAGGAGTTGTTAGCCATAACATAGGAAGTAGCATAGATGTTTTATTTCTAGGGCTTGCTTATGAGCTTCAAGTTCTTGGTCAAGTAGGCTAGATTCCCCAAAGGAGGCAATACTCTCTTACTCCAAAGGGGGAAGGATATATGCTTACCCCTTTGGGCTTGCTGATATTATCTAGGTCTTCCCCTAAGGGCTTGCTTCATGAACTGCTCTATTTTCTGAGTTCCCCACCTCATGAAAGGATGGTGGGTGCCAGGAACGCTAAGGACGGCAGTGGTTGACGGTAAAGCTTTAGTTAGGCATCTTTCATTTATACAGTAGAAAAAGTACGTATAACTATGTATGTTACCCCGTTCCCTTCCCTAGTTCAGTTCCTTCCTTGGTTCAGTCCCTATATGATACGCTGCTCCCTATTCATTATTTTATATGTTTGATTTCATAGATAAAGAATCTATATGGATGTGGTAGCAGTAAGTAGCGGTAGCTGATAGATATTTGTACGACACCTCTACTGAGATACAAAAGGAATGAAAGATAGAATTAGTATAGATCAGAGCAGTTAAGGAAAGATAGATCTCTACTATTAGTAGTAGTCAGTAGTGGTAACTGATAGGCTATCTGTACTACACCTTGACTACTCAACAGATCAGATTAGTACATATCGGATCAGTTTAGTAGCCAAGGAAATATCGGTTCAGAGGGTTCAATGCAACATCAAAGGGAACAAAATGTTGTATTGATCAGTAATAATATAATAGACAACTGATTAATGTGAGTGGTCGATCCGGTTCAATGCCTACTATATCCACCATCTCTAAAAGGTCAGTTGGTTCAATGCCTACTATATTGGAAGGCAAGGGACTTTAGGCACCCGACTGATAGGGAGGGAATTGAAGCAAGTGGCTAGCCTTTAAAGAATCACAGGTCTAGTAGAACTAACATTGTATTGGGGCCTTTCTTCAGTCTGCTTAGGGCTACTTCTAGAGATGTTTGAGTTTTTATAGATAGGTCAACCTCAGATACGAGAGAATTGGAAGTGTGGTGCCGGCGGGCCATAGTTCATGACCAAATATTGTTCTTTCTCCCAGTAGGGTGTAGGTAAGATTAGACCAAGTATATGGTCCTCAAGATGATATTGATTTTTCCGAGAATATGCATCCATTCAATGTGTTTATTGAAGCTACAGTGTTAGGTGATATACCCATTTAGACTTCTATTTCAGTGGGGCATGCGGCAGATTTGAATCCCTTGTCTTTGTAAAAGCTAAATGTCTCTCACTTGGATTCCCTTGACTTTTGTGCCTTAGTGCATCATGTTTGGAACCTTGTCCCTCAACCTACTGGGGATAGAGGTTGGTTGTTGTGGTGGGACGTTGCTATCTGGAGAACTGTTAAGTTCATTATAGGTTGGGGGCATATGATATCCCACAAGCATATACGGGAGCTTTGTGAGGCCAGAAGGAAGCTGGAGGAGATTCATATCTTCCTGGAGGAGGATCTACATAACACTATTCTTCAGGATTATGCAACTCGGTTGGAGTTGGTGGTGCGTAGAGAGGAGGAATCTATTGCCAAAGGAGCCCGGGTTCAAGACCGTTTGCAGTGGATTTAGGAGGGGGACGAAGGCTCCAAGTTCTTATTTTCTTTCCTCAAGAAGAAAGTAGTAGCTGGCAGGGTGCTTGGTCTATGCAGAAATGATGGTTCACTTGAGCAGGATCCGACTAAGATTCAAGGTATGTTTGGTGATCATTTTGAGAATATGTTTTTCTCCTCACCCCTTGTCAGATTTAGTTGTCGCTGCTAGGGATGCCTGCTACAAGGTGGTCCCACACAAGGTCTCAGTTGTCGACCATGATAGATTGGACAGGGAGTTTACGAAGGATGAGCTTTTTGCTACTTTATGCTTGATGAAGAATCAGAAATTCCCTAGGATGGATGGATTGCCTTATGAATTCTACAAGGTAATGTGGGATAATGTAGGGGATTACTTCTATGGCCTAGTATTTTATGTTTTTACCATAAGTTGTCTGATAGAGACCCTTAATAGGGGATTGATTAAGCTTATTCTGAAGAATGCTTCTAGAGACACTATAGGGGGTGGCATCCAATTACTCTACTGAGTGTCGCTTACAAAATCATAGCTAAGGCGGTGGCTCTATGGGTGAGAGAACGGGGCCAATCAAATTGTGCATAGAGAGTAGACGATATTTTGGCTGGGGAATTTGTTTCAGGATACAATTATATTAGTGTGGGAGGCTTTGGATGAGCCCTTCTAGTAAATGTACCTTTTACTTTCTCCTGACTCTGAACAAGGTTATCGAATGCCTTCTATATGTTCTCGTTGAGCTCCATAAGCTAGTTCACCCTTGCCTGAACCACTTCCTGATCTAACGTGAAATGCTACTGATACATTGGGATCTTTAAATGAATGGGAAATGTGACCTCCATCCCATATACCAAATCAAATGGGATCTTCCCTATAGCTTGCTTCTTCATTATCTGATCTTCCCATAAAGCATACTTAATCTTGCTATCCCAATTCCTTTTGTTGTAACCCACATTATTCTTAATTATAACCATGAAATTATTGTTGCTTGACTCCGCCAAGCCATTTCCTTGTGGGTAATAGTTGGATGAATGGGATGGGACAATGGTATAATTGAAACAAAAGGTAGATAAATCTGATGAACTGAACACCTTGGCCTTGTTTGTTGTAATATTTGCTAGGACATTGAACTTGGTGATTCTATTCTCTTCCTGAAAATCCATTACCACTTTCTCGGTTGCCCTCTTCATGGGTATTTCCTCAACCCACTTGGTAAAAGAGTCTGTGGCTGTAAGGATCCATCAAAAACCATTGTTAGAATTCTCCTTGAACTCACCAATGAAATCCAGGCCCCACTACTTAAAGGGTGCCTCTACTACCATAGGCTACAAAGGTAAGGCTGCCAAATGCTGTCTCCATGCAAGTAACTGACAAGGTTGACATGCTCTCACAAACTTATGGACATCAGCCAACACTGTCAACCAATAATATCCAACCCTCAAAATATTGTGAGTTGTTGTTCTGGGTGCATAATTCCCTCTGCATAAACCCGCATGCCACTCTGTCATTAGTCTTTGAGCTTCAACATCATCTACACATCTCAGGACCAAACCTTTTGGGTTCATCCAATCCAAACCTCCCTGAATCATATAGCACTGTGATGCTTTCAACCTTAAAGCCTTTCTCTCGTGATAAACCAAATGATTCAGACATGTTACGTTCTTCAAATATTCAATAATGTTTGAATACCATGAATTTTGCTCTAACTCTTCCATCACCGCAGATACCATCTCTGGACCACCTTCTTCTTCATTCATGCTTAAAGCCTTCTCATTTTCTTTTGTAAGCATCTTGGCCAATCATTTTCCCTTAACCAATTTAGTCAGCCTAATCTCCATGTCATATTCCTAGATTCTGGACACCCACTTTCCTCTGATACCCAAACAATCTTGTTAGGCCAAAATCTCCTTAACAGCTAGGTGTGGGACATATGATATAATCTTGGAATAGGCCGCATAACTCTTGAAATGCTTCATAGATTGTATAAGAACATATGCTTGTTTCTCCATAGTAGAATACTTAAGATCTTCATCCCTGAGTGCCTTGCTCATAAATGCTATTAGCTGCTCGATGTTCTGATCGTTCTTCTGTAATAGTACGCCTACTATAGTGTCCTTGGAAGCAAATGAAAATATATGAAAGTCCTTTGACAAATCAAGGCTCACCAATACTGGCGTTTTTACTATTGCATCCTTTATCTTCTTGAATGCCATCTTACTCTCGTTATTCCACTCTCACTCCTGATCCTTCTAAATCAAATTAGATATGGGCTTTGTAATCTCTGCATTCCTTGGGATTTAGGTCCCCACATTACTCCAAATCTCATTATATAGGCATTGACAGTCTTGGTTATTTATATATGAGTTTATAGAGTCACCACATTGAGGGGATTATTCATATAGATAGAATCACCACATTCCCCACATCACCACATTTCCTTACCCGTTCATACTTGTATTGAGGTCTCCACATCTCGTGTAGGCATTCCTGAGGTCCCCACATCATTGGGATGGGATTGAGGTCCCCACATCTCTGCATTCCTGCCTCTCACATAACCCGTTCCTTATCATGTAACGAAACTACTTCCCTAAAAACAGGATGCTACGAAGGTGCAAAGCCACTTATCCCTTTGGGGGGCAAGGAAAATTGAGCCCGTTTCGAACCTATTCTGACCAGATTTCAAGTGAAACTATAGGGATCATGTATATCCATCAATAACACACATAAATAATTAGTCTGGAGAGCTAAGCTAAGCAGGTGGTGAAGTTGTAATAGGTAGGTGTATATTAACTGCAATATCTTGGAGGAGGGATATATCAACTGGCTAAAGCCGTATCTGCAAATCATCCCTCTCCCTAGTCCTAGCATCCAAGTCCTAAGAAAATCTCGTGCACCTAACCTCTAATCCCACAATCCTATACCTATACTTATAGAGCTCTTGATGAAGCGTCACTAGCTCCTCGTCACTCACTATGGGAACAAATATGCTAGGACTCTCTCTCGCTTGCATCTGTCTAAACCTATCCTGATATATGTCACGTTGAGCATCAAACTATTGCCTTATATTATCCCTCAACATCCTCCATCCCCGAGGAGTATTAGGATTTGTAAGTATGTGCTCTAGATCTACTCTCAGTAGTAACCAACATCACCCCTATTCACTCTGCCCTCATGAAGAAATTTGATATAGTCTTTAGTCAAATCTTAGGGCGAAAGATTTGAGAAACCTCTCCCTCACTAATCTCAGAGATGATATCTGCCTCCTCAGTAGGACTCTCAGAACCCTTATCTTGGCCATCTCTAGGCTCCTAAACCCCCTAAACAGGTAATGCTCTGTCCAAATATCGAATGCCTAATTTTTGAGCACCTGCTATGTGTTGTCTAGTTGCAACCCCACATATCTGATCCAATCGAGCCTCATCTTGAGAATCTTCCATGACCCGGGGCCACACTCTATCCACTCACTGCCTAAACCAAAGAAGTATCCTCTCTGCCTATGGCCAAACAACAGGCTATCTACTGCCACTTATAGTAGGAGGTTCTCGAACTCTAGGAGTGGTTAAATGAGTGGGTCTAATTCCCCATTTTAATGGAATTCAAGCCATAGTATGAAGTAACTCTCTCTATCTGTATCTCCCGAGGAGTATTTGGATGCTCCGAGCCATTGTACAATTTTCACACTCTCCTAGAGCTGGGTAAGCATCTTGCTAAGTAATGTCCTCAGGAGGATACTGCTCAATATCAGGCCAGTCATCGCTCCTCATTGTATGCCCATGATATCTCCTCATGATAGGTTGACTGTAAATATGAGGACCTCTTTCTAGTCTCCACCTAGCTAGTCACTCCCACCAAAAGTAATGAGAAAGCTACCATAAGTGATCTTAACTGATCTATACTTAGCATATGCATCAAGCTCCTCATACTACATTCCCTAGAACAACTGACCCAAGGAATACTATCCTCTCTCAAGATATATCTGCCTAATGATCGACATAGCTCCTAGAAGTATAGTATCCCCATAGCACATACCTTCTTTAGACTATAGACGCATTGGTTCATGAAATCCATTTTCTTTGGCCTAGCTGTAGATATATAAACTATATGTACTATCGACCTCTTGACTAAGGGCACTGCACTATTACCCATGGTATAAAACTTTCTCCTAGTATAACCCTTCTACACTATATCTATCTTATTTTCCTATTAGATTATTTAAATTTGTCCTCGCCCTATGCTCACTCTACTATGTTGTCTAACTCTTGAAGGTATTCTCTTCAATGATTGCATGGAGGACCATGATTTGAAACATATCCTCTAAAGCATGACCTTTGAGAAGGTTTTCGACCAATTACTTTAGCCCCATTCCATCCAAGCTGGTCATTCAACTACCTCTGCTATTAATCCTAATATTGATACTGCTGGTAGATAAGCTACTAGGATAGGAAGGGATACCTTGCGAGGTGCTGGATTTGGATCTGTATTAAGGTACGTGAAGTGACTTTTTTAGTTACTTATTTAAGAGGGGCTACCCAATAACTCAAATGAATGGAGTACTCAACCATAAGGGAGAGGAAGGGAATTGGAACCAATAGCAACCTTTTCATTGCAAGAAACCATTATTCATTCAATTGCCAACACATTTTGTTTCTAGTCTTATTTTGGCTTTGTCTTATAGGCTGAGTGAGAGGAGATGCAGATCAAACTATGGCTATTTTATGAGTAGACTCAAGAACACCATCACTTACTGCATTCCTATCTCTATGATTGCCCATAAGACAAGGTGTAGATAAGGACACTGAACTTGACTCATAAGATGGGATGGGAGGATTTCACTTTCTTAGGTTATGTGAATGTGAATGGTATATGTTTTTAATACTTTCTCTATAGCTTCTTCATATGTTATGGGTAAATGATTTGTATATTGAAACTATAAATCACTATATAAGGCTAATCAAAATATCTTCTTTAGATCATCAAGAGAGAACTGGGTAGTGACTCAAGATAAGATTAGAAAATCATCAAATCAAAGTGGTTCAAACTTTATTCCCACCCTATGTAACATGATCAAGGGAAACAATTTGAAAATTCTTGTAGAGAGAATTCGAGAATCAATATAAATTGTTTCACATGCTTTACAGTCCACCACTGCAAAAGATACATAGCTTATTAGAAAGATATTCACTTCTCCTCTAGTCTCCCCAGAGAATACTTCCACCATACTATTTCCGCTTGGAAGTAGAAAAATTTATAGTGAAAATGTTTAGTAGGTTATGATTGTCAAGGTTAAAGGCACGTAGAGAGAGAATTCACTGGGCTTAGTCACTGATCAAATCTATAAAGTCTTGTTTCGCTCTGCTTATGTCCTGTATTAGGATGGAACCAATTACGAAGGTGCGATTATCAATTTGGATCCTACAGGTGTTTCACCATCTCTTTAGTGCAATGTCCCAATGGCCACTGAGCTTGTTTTGGAATCTTAGCACGTGTTATGCCATATGGTAGTTTTTATGCAGTTTTTATTGCCTTAGACGATCATTAAGTGAGGTGTGCTTGTGTTTACTAATTCTTCCCATAACAGATCCCATCAAGAACCTGTAGATCATAGTGGTGAGGCTTGGTACCAAGGTGGGAAATTCCTCTGCATGAACATAGGTCACATGTAGGTAGGTAGTGTTTATGCTATGCAAGGGGTAAACTATCCTATGCATGAGGTAAATTATCCTTTGAAAGTTGTTATTTCACCTCCGTGAAGGTGGCCTTATTGATAGCATGAACTAGTCTTATTGATGGTAAACTCAGTCAATTGCGATAATTTTAGTAATGAGAATCACCTTCTTATTATTACTGCCCTCATTTTGATCGCGGAAAATTTATCACACACACCACAAAATCCTAGGTCATGACTTGTCAAAGTGTGCAAATTCATGACAAGCTTCTTACTAAGCATCAGACTATGTCAAAAGCTGATAGGAGGTTCATACCTAGTCAACTTACAGAATAGCTAGATGGGCATATGAGTCAAAGTAAGTCAAGGAACAAACCCTAATTTATGGCTGGTTTGACTAAGGAGGTGATTGAACCTAAAGTTATCATAATGACATGTGTGTAACAGGGTGCTGAGAGTGCCAAATATGATACTCATCTACCTCATCTTGATCCTTCCTTAGCTTCTATAGTTATGCTACCACCCTTAAGTAGTGCGGATCATACCAAGCTCAATCCTTATGCTAGTAGGCCCATTGGTAGGCCCTTGTGTAATTAGTGTATCCCTACTGTATAGTAGCAAATCTTACTCATATTAGAGTCAACATTTCCCTATTAGAGCTCCTTTTATTATCCCTTTTGGTATAAGTAAGTCGGTCCTCCTTTATCAAGTGTTGTTGTGTTATCTCGTAGCCTATCTGGTCTTCCAACTAGATCTCTCTAGGGCTCCATAATCGCATTTGGGCTACCGCTCTTGCTGTATTGAAAATATCTTATTACTTGTCTCTATCTTTACCAGTAGTTATTCAGTGATAAGTTGTTACCAAACCCAAGCAATTGGTTTCCATTCCATCTATCGGTGCTAGTTGGTCTAATCATTGGGACGTTACCCTACCTACCTCACTAGCTAGCTCTTGGGTTAGTCATCCCTTTCAGTTCTCTCTATAGAGGGGGATATACCCTAACACTTATGGGCTCCTACTTCATCATATACTGATATTTATGGGCTGATAAGACCTATCACTTAAGCTACGAGATGATAAGATAAGCCCTATCCCCTACTGATAGTTGGGTGGGGTGTTCCAACCCTACCCCCTAAGCTACGTGTTAGGATGATATGCCCTATCTCTACCCTCTTATCTTATTCTGATCGGCTTGTTTACTCTTTTCTTCTTCCGGGCTCATCATTCACCGGCTATTGAGTGAGTGTGTGTGGTTCGAACAACCAACTGGCATAGATAGGTCGGAGCTCCCCATGAAGCGTTTAAGCTCTCCAAACCCCAAAACCCACCCATATTACTATCACCAATCAACTGAGTGGGGTTTATTGGAAGAATGGTTCACCCAACCTTAGACCCCCCACTTCAAGTCACTTAGGAAGGAGGGATCCCATGACATAAGGAATGGGAGGAAGGAAGTTGGATTTTCTTTCTTCCATTCTTAGCAAATCCTCCTTTCACATTCATTTTTACAATGACTTCTTTTGACCAATGTTTTCTCCCACAAGCGAAGTGAACTCTCCCTTATCAAAGGGAATTCTTTATGATAAATGGTAACTCCTCCAAAAGAGAAAAAGATTTCTTCTTATATGATGTTTCATGAGTCACTGCACACAAGCACCATTTCAAATGGATCAATAAGCAAGGAAAAAGCACATGAATACATAAATTGAAACATGAAATAAATCTAAAGGTGAAAGGCATCATGCAAATATCATCATAACTGAAAAGAGCAGATAACAAAAAGATATCTCGAAGAATCAATGAGGGACATCCTTCTGTACAAGAACAATTTATGAGCCAATGAGAATAATTTTGAATGAAAAACTCATTCATGGGTGAGGGCGGGTGAGGTAATCTTTCGTCGATTTTGTTCTAAGGTTCTTGGTTTCTCAGGAAAGGTAACTCTAGGCAAGTGTATATAAATCAAGGATGGCTTATCTAATGTATGAAGGTAAGGAAGGAGTTTTTGTCTACTAAAAGTGTGTGTACTCTAGAGGCTGGGAATCAACACTCCTCCATTAGCAGATGGAGGTACACAAATGAACGTATTGTACGTCAAAAGTGTATAAGTGAGGTGAGGTTGCAGAAGCCTACCTCCTCCATAGCCAGCCATACAATTCCATCAATCAAACGGGAAGAGAATGGGGATAACCATCTCCATGAGTTGAGTTGTTCATATTCAGAGAGAAAAGGAAATCATTTTAGGGGAATAATATAGGGTAGGGTCTAGTGTTAGCATAACTGAGTAAGATAAAGCTTCAATATGCTATGCCTTGAATAGGAAAATCCTGAGGGAGGGGTTGGGGCCTATTAATTAATTAAATTATTATTAACTATAACTATTATTAATAACTCATAACTATTAACTATTATTAATTTATCATTAACTCTTAACTATTATTAATTATTAATAACTACTAACCTATTATTAATTATTTATTAATTATTAATTATTATTAACTATTAACTACTATTAATAATTAATAATAATAAAAACTAAAAAATATAATAATAAATATTAGTAATCAAGACAACCTTCATTTCATCCTTAAATCAACTCACCTCATAACTATTTAAATCTCTTAGTTAAGCTCCTCTACTATCATCATTCAAGAAGTCCTGATGATGGATCCATGTTGGGATTTGAAACATTGACGAAAAATGGTTTTTACTGTGGGTTCTCCAGTAACTAAGTCAAAACATTATATGTGTTTCCATTACTGTATTTAATGTTAAAAAGGAATTGTTGTAGATATCTATAACACTTATCATGGTGATTGTTATACAACTCCCTTGTGCCCTTATAAGCCGAAGAGGTCCATGATCAATGTCGATAATCGTCTCCTTCCAAAGAATGTACTATTTCCATTGTCAATAAGCTTACATGACATAATACATCTCTTTATCATAGGTGGGGTACTTTTCAATTATCTCAGAAAGTGTCTCACTATGATAGGCCACAAGATGATTGTAGTGGGTGAGGAGTACACTAATATCATAGCTAGAGGTGTTTGTCTCAATTTCAAATGGTTGATGCAAGTCTGGCAATGTTAGTACAGGTCCAAAGCAAGTGGTGATTCAGCTCAATGAATTCCTTATGTTGGGACCCAGATCAAGAAAACATTTATTTCCCTCCGCCCTTGGTAATATGACCCAAAGACCAAGTGATATGGGAGAATCCCAACATGAACCTTGGATAAAAACTTGTGAGGCACAAAAAGCTATGAAACTATGTTAGACTTGTCAGGGGTAGGAAATCCATAATGACTCTAATCTTAGTTGGATCTACATGCACATCTTGCTCATCTATTATGTAACCTAGATATTGGATCTAGGTCATGTTCATGGTGCATTTCTCCAACATGATAGATAGGTTGTGATGTCGCGGGGTTTGAAGGACTTTCCAAATGTGTTGTAAATTCTCTTCCAAACTCTTGTTGAAGATGAGGATGTAATCTAAATAAAAAACCATGAACGAGTTGGTGAAGTGGCACAAGATGTCATCCATGAACCTCATAAATGTAGCAGGGGAATTTTCAACCCAAAGGGCATGACCAACCATTCAAAATGGCCTTTCTTGGATTTGAAGTTGGTCTTCCATATATCTGCGGGCTTTATCCAAACCTCATGATAACGAGACTTTAGATCAATCTTTCTGAAATACTTGGCCCCCTTGATCTAGTCGAGAAGGTCTTATATGCATGGGATTGGATACTTGTTACTAACAGTGATTTTTTTTAGTCCTTGATAATCAATGCAGAGCATTGAGGTCCCATCCCTCTTGTATCCAAGTACAGTCAGGCTCACACTGAGTGAGCAACTTGGTCAAATGTGCCCTTTTTGTAGTAACTCCTAGATTTTCCTCTTGATCTCTTCATTTTCTAGAATGGAGTGGTGGTATCTCACCCATTGGGTTGGGGTGCTCTATGATTTAGATTGATCGAATTCTTGACATGATAGTGCAAAGGTACCCCTCTGGGTGACGAGAATATTTCCATGTATTCATCCACAACCTTATCCACCTATTTTTGTTGTGTGGAGGAACCCTTTCCATGGGCCATGCATGTGGAAGATATCTTCCCTTACTTTGAGATGAAATCAGAAAGAAACAAAAAATCTTGGTTTGGGAGATAATCTTATTGCATTGCTTAGTAGAGACACTATTGCATTTGGGTGGAAATTCCGATAGAAGAATCCGATGGAATGGCTAAAATTGGAAAAAGTTTGGGAATTTAAATGATTTTATTTTTCTTAAAATCCTAACTACCATCTAATATCCAACGAACTTTCTTTGTGAAATTAATATTTGATGGAATGTACTATCCTGTTGATTATCAGTTGTTCTATTATAATCTCTCATGTCATTAAATAACTAGCATTTTTCTTTTATTGTCAGATACCTGATGTGATATCCAATTTGAAAATGTGTTGTTCAATTTCCTACCAAAAGTAAATGACCATTGCATAACGTTGAATTTTACCATTAATGGCTTTTTGCACCACTTTTGATCAGCTTGACTAATTAAAATAAATATAACACTAATATTATAATTAAATATAAATATTATTACTATACAATATATATATATATATATATATATATATATATATATAGTATTATAATAATATATATTAGTTGTTATTGTTTTGATAGGTTGTAGGCTTATTTTGAGGTTAATTTTTGAACAAAATCATCAATGAAAGTTTGGTGACAAAAAATGTCACATAACATTCCTCAAGGAGAGCGAGGATATATGGGATAGGCATCAAGAGCTTTTGAGGATGGAAAATGTTATTTCCCTTGTAGAAATTCAAAGGGATTGAGGCCATGCAGAATTCTTATAAAATCAGCTAAAAACCATTGTAGAGACTATGGACATGCTAAAGCCGGACGTGAATACCATCCATTTGTATGCTATTTACTATAGGTCTTTGTCTTGTAAATTGTATTATATTTCTATTATAAACACATTTTATAATACTGTTTTGGGAGGTGTTTGAACTATGTTGTCATTTTGATGTGGACTAGATTTATTATTTTGTTATTTTCATTAGGGTCGTTTAAGTGGTTAGGCTGAGTTAGGGGTTAATTTCTTTATGGGCTTATGGATAAGGGGTTATTGTTTAAGGGTTTAGGGGTTAGGATTAAGGGATTAGGCATTAGCGGTTTAAGGGATTATGGCAATTGGGTCAAGGTGTTACGGGGTTAATATATGTTTAGGGGGTTAATTTGGACCTAGAGAATTTGGAGTTTTATGATGGGTTTTTATAGAGAATTATTAATAACTTTGTAAACTATATTATGTGAAATATGACATTAAGAAAGAATATGACATTAAAATAATGAACACAAAATAAGATCAATATGTATTTTATTATGGTCATGACTATATATCTAAGAAAGTGTCTCACTTCCTACATGTCAATAAAATTAACATCTTTCTTATTCTTTTTCGACATATTCTTAAATATCTTGATAAATTGCACAAGAATCCTCATTGGTTTGTTCTCTTTGTTTCTTGTTCTCACCTAAGTTATATTTCTCTTTATCTTTGTTGTCTTTATTTTCCTTATATATTATATTTGTAATTTGTTGTTGCATCGACATTTAAATATTTGCTATATATAATAATATTACTTTATTGATTGTAATTGTATAGTATGGGCCCCGTCGAGCATTGCCCGATGGGGAAGAGGTAGTTGTAGTACAAGCACCTATTAAATAACATGAGGATATTAATATTGAGGATCAAGCTAACGATCCTATGAAAGAAGATAATGATGTTGATAACATAATTGAAGAAGATGGGGACAATAGATTGATTCAGGACACATTTAATAATGTTGGAATGGATGATGATGACAACCAATATGATGATCGTGCTTTTTGATTTACCTGTACTTGAGAGGGAAACTGAACCTCTTTATGAAGGCTCAAAAACACCTCTTCTCTCTGTTGTATTGTTGTTGGTAAACTTAAAGGTGTTGAATGGTTTGTCAAACACATCCGTGACACAGATCCTAAGGTATGTAATATATTCTGTAGCATTTAGTACTATATACATGATAAAGCAATTATTATTTTTATTGTTTTTAATGGTAGTACTTTGATCTACATCATTTCATTAATTTGTAACATTTGAATCCATATGTATAATTTATATTGTTTATTACATTAAGAAATACTATTTTTTATTATTATTTTGTAGATTATTAGGTGAATTTTTGTTACCACCGTCGAATTTTTTATGTCGTAGATACTAAGATTTACATGTATTTATGAAAGATATTGGAATGGATTATTAATCTATTCATGGATGCCCTAATGATGATATTCTCTATTCTAAAGAACATGGATTGAAAGAAAATTTCCCAAAATGTGATGAGAGTAGATATCAAACCGATAAAGTAACAAAAAGGGTGCCTCACAAGATTCTTCATTATATTCCCATAATTCCACGTCTGTGACAATTGTTCAGGTGCAAAAGTGTAGCTAAGCTTATGGATTACCGTGTAAGGAATAGAAGTGAACATAGTGTTATTTTAATTCCTACAGATGGATCTACATTTAGGATATAGAGGAAACATTTCCAGAGTTTAAAATAGATCCTCGTAACCTTAGGCTTTCATTGACAGCTAGCGATGTCAATCCATTTGGAAACGCCATATCTACTTACTTGGTTTGGCCTATTTTTCAAATAAACAATAACATTCCTCCATGGAAGTCAATAAAGAGGGAGCACATAATGTTGATAATGATTGTTCCACATATTAATTTGTTTAGAATAATTTTTTTAGCACAATAACATCTTATTTTTCTTCTTTGTTTCATAATTGTGTCCTATATGTTTTTTTTTTTAATTTACTCATATTTGTTAAATTATGAATTAAAATTATGTCTTATAATTGTTTTTATTTACTCCTATATGTACTAATTATGTATTGTATGTTCAATCAATTAGGTAAGTACTAGTTCAAAGATATGAATGTATCTATCGAGCCTCTTCTCGATAAGTTAGCAGAGTTATGGAATGATTCCACTATGTATGATATCTATACACTGGTAGTTGTACAAAGGGAATTTGAATTCATGAAATGCTTGTATGGACAATTCAAGATGCCCCTAGGCTACCACATTTGTATGGTATGTTATAATGTTACTCTTCAATTTAATAATGTTAATTTTTTTTAAATAGTTCAACCTTCATTATACATAATTAAAATAATTGATATAAGAATTATTCATCTCTTGCAGGTGTTCAAACAAAGGGTAAATTTGTTTGTCTAGTTTGTGGTCTTAAGATTAAATCTCGACATTCAAGAAACTTAGGAAAGGAGGTGTTTGATGAATATAGACAGTTCCTTTCTTAACCATGAATATCGAAGTACTGAAAAACATCTTTTCAATGGGAAATAAGATATTGGAGTAATACCATGGAGAATGACACCTCGTGCATGGAATTTTCAATATAATAAAGTCTCCCAAGGTATGGATCGAATTTTATTTGTACCAATATACATTATATGTTTGGATTATTTGATATTTTTATGGGATTTTCTTGACTATACTAATTGACAAGTTATATTTTTTTTATAACATATTTTTCTATCATTCACCTTGTAAGTCGTGAAGGAATTAATAACATGAAACTTCCATGAGGATTGAAAAGTTATCCCTATAAATTCAATAGACTCCCCTACTATGAACACCTATAAATTGTTCATTTGTTTGATACAATGCACATATGGAAGAATGTAACAAAGACCTTATGGTGAATCTTAGATGGAAGGGGTGACAAAGAAAAAATTGTTAAGATTTTAATGACATTAAGGAGGTTGACCATGCATTGCAAAGTGAAATTCATTCAAACAGCGATGGAGATGGCTAAAATATAAGCACCCCTTCCATGGTTATTGTCCGAGCAACAAAATCAAGCATGTTAAAGATGTTATTGAAAACCTAAATTTCCAACTAGATTTTCTTCAAATATAAAAATATCCTAACAAAGAAAGGTGAATAAGGTGGGGTGAAAAATCACAATTGGCATATGTTCATTAAGGTAATTATTTTGATTTGTATATATTCTATATATTGGTGAAACATCTTGTTAATTAGTGTTTTTCCTAGTAATTTGGGAAAAATAATTATCGATCATTATTTTTGTTAAAGTATGTTCTACCTTTGTCTCTCCCAAAAAAATATGACAACAATGTCAAACAAGTTATTTATTATCTTGGAAAATACATGATGTAAGTGAACCTTTCTATGACAAGTGTGATTTCTTCAATAAGTTGTTGTGTCACATATTTTTCATTGCATGTCTTTTTTTTGTCATCGTGTACTATCTTATTCTTTTTCTTGAAACATGTTATTTTCTTTGTTTCATTTGTAGATGGCTGCCATATAAAGAAATTGATAAAGAAGATATAAAGTACTGGAAAAAACAAATTCCTTGTCTAATGTGTGAAATGAAAAACTATCTACCTTCAACATTTTTCAATGCACAAGAATGTTGCCTCATACAACTAGTCAAGGAGATTGAAAAGTGTGGACCTTTACATAGAATATCAATGTGGATGGTTAAGAGACACTTGAAATCACTGAAGGCTTTGGTCAGACAAGGAGCATGTCCTGAGAGTTCTATGGTAGAGGGATATATGGTATGTCAAACCATGACTTATATTAATCAATATAGTGATGAAATAGGAAAAAGTTATATTAATCTATTGGATCACATTTCGAATGTCAACACCATGGATGATTTTGAAGGGGAGCACCTATTGGGGAACGATACAATGACAAAAGTGAGGTGCAAGTATAAAGTGGATATTTTTACCGTATTTGACTTTATTTATTTATTTATATCATACTTATTTAATTTTTAGACTTCCTGCATAATCCATTATTATGAAGGTATAACATGGTAACTAAATAATATATGTGAATTGTTTTATTTTACTATAGTCAGTGGAGAGTGGGATGCAATAAATTTATATGTTTTGAATAATAAATATTGGATGAAGGTGTGGATTGAACTATGCAAACAAGCTCATAATGGTAGCTTATCATCATATGGTGTATGTTCATTGGTCAAAGAATCTCAGTGGAGATACCAATATTACTTATAGGGAAATTGATTTACCATATGGTTTAAAATATTATCAAGAAAGCATATTCATTCATACTACTTTTTTATTTTACAATTTGGAGAAGATGGGGGTTTGAGTGAAGAGGATAAATCAGAATGATCATCAAAAGTTCTGGGATAAATGGAGAACTAGTCGAAGAAAGAACCTAAAAAATATCAACTCAGTTTGAGTGTTGTGAACCAATCACAAACCTTGTTTAAAATGGAAGAAAAATTCGATAGCAAGCCATACCATGACGAGATCGATTATCTAAATTTGAACCATTGGTTTTAGAAACTAGAAGTCTATTCCAACATCCATCATATTCAAGAACGACAAAAAATATCATTTATGTGGCTAAAATTGTAGGGCCATGCATTGAATTTGTGGGAGATCCACATAGAAACCTTGAGGTTAGAGAGAGGACCTCTAGTGACTAAGTGGGAAGATTTCTAAAGCCTCATTAAGTCAGATTTTTTATCCCATTGGGTACATGGAGGACTAGCGGATATGGTGGCATTACTTTAGGGAAAAGTCAGGCCAAAACATGTAGGAGTATACCATGAAATTCAGAAAGGTGGATATAATGTTGGGTATCTCTTCAAATAACCAATATGTACTCCTCAAGTATTTGGGGGTTCTACACCACCATCTACATGAGCAAGTGACATTGTTCAAGCCCAAATAGGTGGATGTGGTTTTTGTACACGCACAGTACCTAGAGAAGATAGGCCTCAAGGGGGCACAACCAATTTATTTGAAGTAGAAGGAGGAACAATATGATTTTAAGGAAGGTAAGAAGAAGAAAAAAGTGGGAAAACATAAAAATATGGCAACCAAAACACACTAGTGTAAAGTTCCTAGCAACCATTGTAACATTGGAAACCATACAGACGAGAAGTGTGGGAAGTTGCATCTAGAGTTAAACCCAAACAACAAGAAGAAAGATAATAAGAAGAATAATCTTAGGGTCATGGATTCAAGCAACCAAGTTGAAAGAAGCTCGGACATGGATGAGAAGACGTTTTGTATGTCACTGCAAAAGGAGGTGCATATGAGTAACCTTTAGCAAGAAGAAGAGAAATAAATGACCAAACTCTTCAATATAATGATACAAGTCAAGAATAAAAATATTGATGCTCTATTTGACTTAGGATCATAAACGAATCTCATTGCAACAGAGTTGGTCAATAAGTTTTAGATGAAAATTTGTGATCATACAAACCCATATCCACTGGGATGGGTAAATAAGGGTGCAGACCTTAAGGTAAAAAAATAGTGAAAAAAACAAATTCTAACAATGTTGATTATATTGATGAAGTATATCTAGATGTGGTTCTTATTGATGCATGTGAAGTCATGTTTGGGAGTCCATACATGTACATGTGAGATGCAATATGCATGAAGAGAGTTGATCAATATTGGTTCATCAAGGATTGAAAATCATTCATCATCAACCCACATATAGCAAAGTCAAAAAATCCATTGGTAAGTGTCAACCAATCGAAGAAATTGATTAGATCCAGCAAGAAGTATGTTTTATTATTTTTAACTGAAATTAATTTTGTAAAGGATTCAACAAGAGGCAAGGAATCCATAAAGGGGTATAGTAAGAAACAACAACAAAAACTAGAGGATTTGTTACATGCATATATGGATTTGTTCCAAAAGATTGAAGGGTTATCACCTAAGAGATAAGTGGAGCATGAGATCCATCTATTTTTGGACTCCCCATTACCAAATATTCGGTTGTACAGGAAGTTTGTTATAGAAGCACGTGAGGTGAAGAAATATTTGCAACAACTATTGGAACAAGGTGTCACTCTACTGAGTACATCATCATGTGGGTCGCCCATCATCATTGTGCCAAAGAAGGAAGGGACTTGGCGAACGTGTATAGAATATAGGGCACTAAACGAAATCATGCTCAAGAACAAATACGCATTTCCCATGATGGATGATATGTTGGATTAGTTGTAGAAATCAAAATACTTCAACAAGTTGGACTTGAAGTCTAGATATCATCATGTTTGAGTTAAAGAATAAGATACCTAGAATACTGCCTTCAAAACTAGGCAAGGTTTGTATGATTGGTTAGTCATGCCATTTGGAATATTTAATACATCGACTACATTTATGATATTAATGAATGATGTGCTGCGCCCTTTTATATATGCATTTGCTATTGTCTATTTGGATGATATACTAGTATATAGTGCTACCTCGGAGGAGCATATTTCACATTTGACGTGGGTGTTGGAAACATTGAAGAAGCACTAGCTTCTAACAAATTGCAAGAAATATGAGTTTGGGCAGCAACCATTGGTGTATCTGGGGTATGTTATTGGTAGAGGAGATTTGAAGATAGATCCTTCCAATATGGAGGCCATCATGAAATGGATAGTTCCTACTAATGTTTTTGAGATCAAGAGTTTCATTTGGGTAACATAGTACCTTAGGAAATTCATAGCCTCACTTTTCAGCAGTAGCAACACAACTCCACACCATAATAGCAAGTGACAAGAGTTTCAAGTTGAGAAAATGTTAACAAAAGGCTTTAGAGGTGATAACTAAGAAGATCACTCAAGCACCAATTCTAGAATTACCATACTTGCAGCAACCCTTTCAAGTGGAGATAGATGTGAGTGGGTATGACATAGGAGTTGTCTTGATTCAATAAGGAAGGTTTTTATGCTACCATTATGAATTATTTCATGGGGTAGTTCTTAACTACCATACCTATGACAAGGATCTGTTTGTCATGGTGCAAGTTGGGAAGAGGTGGAAGCGCTATCTGATGGGAAAGGAGAAAATAATCCATAAAGTTCACCAACCGTTACAGTACTTGTAGGCCAAGATTAAGCTATAACATACCAGGAATTACAAGTGAATGGGGATTTTCTAGTAGTTTAATTGGGTGATCAATTATAAAAAGGGAAACACAAACAAGTTGGCGAACATGCTTTTAAGGAAACCCACATCAAAGATCAAAACTTTGGGTTCTCTTATGCACATGGAGCGATTAACCCATGATACATACAAAGAGGCATATTCATAGGATGAGAACTTCAAGTAGCCCATCTTAGAGATAGTAGCCAATGGTGTTACCTCCATCGTGCACATGAATCTGACTCTACAACTGATGATACACCTCCAAGCTTGCATATAATTTTATGCAGGGAAGACAATGGCTCACTTGCGTAGGCATGTGTATTGGCCCATGATGCAAGAGAAGGTAGCTAGATCAATAAGAGGATCCATGCTTTATTGTACCATCAAGCCTAGCAACAAGAAATAGGTTCTATATCATCCTTTACATGTACATAATCGTCATTGGGAAATAATTTCTAAGGACCTTGTGGGAGGTTTACCAACAACAAGGAAGGGAATATACTACTTGTTCATGGTAATTGATAGGTTCAACAAGATGTGTGTTTTGATTCCATATAAAAATACCATCAGCGGGCAAGAAGCAACAAACTTGTTCTTTGGACATGTTTGGGTTCTTTCTTACTGCAATTTAGACTACATTGTGGGAGAAGATGGACATGAAGTTCAATAGATATACAACATTCCATCCACAGATAGATGGGTAGCTAGAAGTAGTCAACAAGAGTTTGGTACAACTTCTTAGGGGATACAACTAGAATCATATGAAGACTTGGGACCAAAATATTATAAATATATGACATTCTTACAACAGAGAAGTGTATACTTCTACAAGAATGTCCCCATTTGAAACTTGTTTTGGATATTTTCCACCTTAACCTTTGGATATTGCATATGGGAGGCAAGGATGGGTGAGGGAAGATCTTATAGGAGATGCTTTCAAGGCTGAAAAATTTATTGAGAATATCAGGGAGATACATCTACAAATACATGAAGCATTGTATAATTCATAGGAGAAGTATAACGATAGACATAATCAACCTAGAAGAAAGAAATTGTTTAAGGTGGGAGACAGAGGATTGCTATAGTTGAACAAGGAAAGGCTATAGGGGTCTGAAAAGAAAATCAAGTCTTTGAGGTATGATCCCTTTGAAATAATAGAAAGTGTGGGTGATAATGGATATCGACTCATTTTACCACCATATATGCGCATTTAATCAGTTGCGAATGTATATAATTCGAAACTCTATGAGCCTTCCATGATAGATTAGGAAGAGGAACATGTCTTACCTTCTATGGAATATTTGGTAGCAGATGCTCAAGAGGAGTTGACATAATACACTCTTTTTCAGAAGAGTTCCAAAACTACAAGACACATAGCACATGACATTTGGTTGATTGGATTGAAGGGACAAATTCTAGGAAAAGAAAAATGGTACACCACATGGAAGGCAAAGGAAACATTATAGAACCTCATTCAGTTAATGATTTTTGGGACCAAAATCCTCCCAAAATGGGGAGGTGTGTTTTGAATTGGATCATTATATTTTGTTCCATCCATCACATTGAATTAAGAGTGGAAAACATGGAGGTATTATCTCATGGGGCCATTTTTACCAGCGAGACCCAGTTTGGAAAAGCATGGTTTGAGACCTTCCAGGAGCATTTTGAGTCATCAAACTACATTTCTTGGTGATAAAATTTACCATATTACTGCGACACCTTTACATGTTTTTCTACACATATATCTTTCCCAGAGCACAAGAAGTGCATCAATGAGAGTCTGTATGCAAAACGTATGCCAATCAAAAGTTGACCTTCTTGTTTTCACCTCCATGGTTCATGAGGATGCTACATCCACCCCCATTATTCATGGAAAAGGGCCTATACACACGTTTTTTTATGTAAATGATTCTAGAATTTTCATGTTTTAACTCTAGTTAAGACTTGATGTACTGAAATTTAACCACTAGTAGGCTATCCACTTGTGTTATAACTGATCCATTAGGAGGAAGAGGCATTATGTTTTTTTGAGAGAATTTGTTCCATAAATGAGAAAATATAGCCAAGAAATATAGGAGTTAGAAAACACATAGAGGATCTATGTATTGTAGCAATCCATGAGCCACTGCATTACTTGTTTGTACCTACAACCTTATTTTCTAGAATGGTAAAGATAGCAAAGTGGCATCACCTTCCAGCCAGGTTTTCTCCCTAAAGAATTTCTTGGAGCATACATTGTGTCTTATGTGTGCATGTGAGATTATTTTGTTGTTATATACTTTAATGTATAATTTCCATTCATATGCATTCAATAATTACATTTAAATTTATATATCTAGTGGTTTAACAAAACTTTAATAGTGTAGATATAATTTTTAGTATAATATTATCATATTTGTTGTGAAAAACTATCTAGTGGAATATCCATAGTAGTTTATGGATCATATTAGTATCAGAGCCAAGTTTCTTTGGGTATTTTGTGTACAGTGCAGGGATCTAGATTGGCAAGGTGGAAATTTGTAAAACCCTAATCATGGCTGATGAATCTGTGAACAACCCTTTTGATCCTACAGAGGTGAGGTTTATGGGGTTGGAACAATAGGTTGCAGATATAAACCACAATGTAAACCTCCTCATGGAAACCATGAATAATAAGTTAGGTATATCTAGAGAAGATGGGAGATCGAATGAAAATGATCAATCAAAATGGGATTTAGAATAGAGTGGAGAAATGGAGAACGAGTCAAAGAAAGAAGCTGAAAAAGATAAACCCAGGTTAAGTGTCGTCAACCAATCATAGTCCCTATTTAAAATGGTTCAACTTCAAAGCATTGACCTCACCATGGTATGGATTGATATCAAACGAGTAGAATTCTATTTCAGTATCCATTATATTGAATAAGGACCAAAAATCTCATTTGCGTGGTTGAAATTGGGGGGCCATGCACTAAAATGGTGGTCAAGCCACGTGGAAACCCTTAAGTTAGAGGGAGAACCTCTAGTGACTAAGTGGGAAGAGCTGAAAACCCTCATTAAGTGATAGGTTTATCCCATTGGGTACGTGGAGGACGAGTGGATCTGATGGAATTACTTCAAGCAAAGTCTAAGCCAAAGAATGCAAGAGTACACCACAAAATTCAAAAACATGGCTGTAATTTTGGGTATCTCTCCAAAGAACCGAAATTTACTCCTCAAATATTTTGGGAGCCTTTTCCACCATCTGCATGAGCAAGTGATGTTGTTCAACTGTAAATTTATGGACATGGCTTGTGTATAGGCATAATACCTAGAGAACATAGGCCTGGAGAGAGTATAATCAAGTGGATCAAATCAGAAGGAGAAATATGATGCTTCTGAGAAAGGGAATAGAAGTAAAAAGGGGGAAAAGATAAAAATCCAACTTCCACAATACACCAGTGTAAATATCCTAGCAACCACTGCAACATTGATGGCCAAACAAAGGAGAAGCGTTGGAAGTTGAATCTAGAGCTAAACCTAACAAACAATAAGAAATATAATAAGAAGAAGAATCTAATGGCCACATATTTGGGCAACCAAGTTGAAACTAGATCGAACATGGATGACAATATTGTATGTATGTTAGTGTAGAAGGAGGTGAATCTGAGTATCCTTCAACAATAGGAAGAGAAATATATCGAACTCTTCAATATAAAAATACAGGTCAAGAAAACATAGATTGATGCTTTGTTGGACTCAGGATTCCAAGTGAATCTCATTGCAGTAGAACTAGTCAAGAAGTTTGGGTTGGAAATTTGTGATCGTCAAAACCCATATCCACTAGGATGGGTAAATAAGGATGCAGAGCTTAAGATATCAAAATAGTGAAAAACTAGATTCTCTATTAGTGTTGATTATATTGATGAAGTAGATCTATATGTGGTTACCTTGATGTATGTGGAGTCATGTTGGGAGCCCATACATGTACACGTGAGATGTAATATTCATGAGGAGATCCAATTAATATTGGCTCCTCAAGGATAGAAAATAGTTCATCATCAACACACACAAAGGAAAGGGAAAGGTTTCATTCGAAAGTACCAACCAAGCTAAGAAATTGATTTGTTCTAGATAGAACTATGTTTTATTGTTTTTAAGAGAGAGACAGTCTGTAGAGGAATCAATAAGAGAAAGCCATCTCTAGAGGGGTGTACTAGAAAAAAAAACAACAATTTTAGGAGTTTTTACAAGCATAAAATGATGTGTTCCAAGACCCTAAAGGGTTACCACCTAAGAGAGAAGTGGGGCATGAGATCTAGTTATTCTTGAATTCTGAAATGCCAAATATTGGTTGCACAGGAAATATGTTATAGAATCAAGTGCGGTGAAGAAATAGTTGTAGAAAATACTCGAAAACTGTATAATTTGACCCAATAAATCACTATGTGGGTCAGTCATCATCATTGTGAGGAAGAAGGATGAGATTTTGTGAATGTGTATAGATTACAGGGTGTTCAAAAAAAATCATGCTCAAGAAGAGATGCCCCCTACCCAAGATAGATGATATGTTGGATTAGTTGCAATAGGAAAAATACTTCACCAAGGTAGTCTTGAAGTCTCGATATCCATTTTTTTGAGTCAAAGAATAATATACCTCAAAGACTGCCTTCAAAACCAAGAAAGTTTTCTATGAGTGGTAACTCGTGCCATTTGGTCTATGTAATGGACCACCTACATTTCTGACATTAATGAATGATGTACTATTCCCTTTTATAGATTCATTTGTTATTTTCTATTTAGATGATATATCTGTATATAGTACTACCTAGGAGGAGCATATTTCAAAATTGACGTAGGTTCTAGAAACATTGAAGAAGCACCAAATGCTAGCAAATCTCAAGAAGTGTGATTTTGTGCAACAATATTTTGGTGTATTCAGGGTATGTTATCGGTAGAAGATAGATGAAGATAGATCATTCTAAAATGGAGGCCATCATGAAATGGTTGGTGCCTACTAATGTTTCTGAGGTTAGGAGTTTCATTGCAATGGCACAGTAATTGAGGAAATTCATATTCTCATTTTCAATGGTAGCATCACCACTCCATGCCATAACAACAAGTGGAAAGAATCTCTAGTGTGGAAAAGGTTAGCACAAGGAATTCAAGGAGCTAAAAAAGAAGATTAGTGAAGCACCAATTCTTGCATTACCAAACCTTCAATGACTGTTTGAAGTAGATACATATGTGAGTGGTTATGCTATGGGAGTTGTCTCGATGCAGGAATGAAGGAATGTATGCTACCATTATGAAGTATTTCATGGGGAAATTCTTAGCTACTTGACCTATGACAAGGATCTCTATGCCATGGTGCAAGTTGTGAAGAACTGGAAGCATTATCTGATGAGAAAGGAAGTAGAAATCAACATAAATCACTAGTTGTTATTGTACTTTTAAGCCCAAAGTAAGCTACAACAAACCAGGCATTACAAGTGGATGGATTTTTTTACAGAAGTTTCATTTGGTGATGAAGTATAAGAAGCGTAGCAAAAATGAGATGGTTAAAATTCTTTTAAGGCCACCCACACTAAAGATTACATCGTTGGGGACTCTTATGCACATGGAGCCATTCACCCATGATGCATATAAACAGGAATATTCATAGGATGAAGAATTCAAGTAACCCATTATGAAGATGGTAGTCAATGGTGTTGTCACCATCATGCACATGACTTCTTACTATGCCACTGAGGATACACCTCAAAGTTTGTAGGGAACTTTGGTGTAGGGAAGACCATGGATAACTTGCAGAGGTATGTGTATTCGCCCAAGATGCAAGAGTAGGTAGCTACATTCAGAAGAGGATGCATGATTTCTATACCATCAAGCCTAGAAATAGGAAGTAGGGTCTATATAATCCCTTACCTGTAGCTACTCATCCTTGGGAAAGCATTTCCATGGACTTTGAGGGAGGTGTAATAACAATGAGGAAGCGACAAGACTATCTATTCATGGTAGTTGATGGGTTAAAAAAGATTTGTGTTCTAATGCCCTGTGAAAATATCATTGGCAGGTAAGAGGCAACAAACGTGTTCTTTGGATAGGTTTGGGTGAACTTTTGGATGTAAAGGGGCATCATTTCATACAAGGATACAAGGTTTCTTAGTGCATTTTGGACTACATTGTGGAAGAATATGGACATCAAGTTGAGGAGATCTATAACATTCTGTCCAAAGACAAAAGGGAAGACAAAAGTATCCAACAAGACTTTGGCACATCTTCTCAGGGCATACAACTAGAAGAATCCGAAGACATGGGACAAAAATCTAGTATATATACAACATTCGTATAACAAAGTAGTCCACACTTCTATAGGATAGTCCCCAATTGAGACTTGTTTTGCATATTTTCCACATTCACCTTTGGATATTTCATATGGGCAGCAAGAAGTGAGGGAATATCTTACAGGATATGCTTTCAAGGCTAAACAATTTATAGAGAAGACTAGGAAAATCCATATACATGTAAAGGAAACATTATAGAAGTTAGAGAAGAAGTATAAGGCCAAGCATGATCAACATAGAATAGAAAATGGTTGAAGGTGGCAGACTGAGTATGGATACAGTTGAATAAGGAAAGCTTGTAGGGGCCTGGCAAGAAAATCGAGGCTTTAAGGTATGGTCCATTTGAGATACTATAGAAGGTGGCTGATAATGTCTATCGACTTAGTTACAACCATATATGTGCATTTACTCAGTTGTTAATGTAGATAATTTGAAACTCTATGAGCCTTCCATGCTATATTATTAAGAGGAAGAGATCCTACCTTTAATGGAGCATTTGGCAATAGATTCTTAGGCAGAGTTGACAAAAGACACAGTTTTGTAGAAGAGGTCCATAACTACAAGACAGTGGCAGCATGACATTTGGCAAATTGGGTAGAAGGGAAAAATTCCAAGCAAAGTTAAATGGTACACCAGAGAGAAGGTGGAGGAATCGTTTAGTCACCTCATTCAATAAAATATTTTGGGGACAAAAATCCACCCAAACTGGGGAGGTGTGATACAAATTGGATCATTATATTATTTTTTATCCAATTCAATGCATTGAGAGTGGAAAAAGCGGAGGAACCAACACAGGGGATGATTTCTACTCGCGGGATCTAGTTTGGAAAAACTAGATCAGAAAGCATCTGGGATCATTTTGAGGGATCAAATGATATTTTTTGGGGTAAAAAAATTCTACTCTAGTTCCACCTTTTCTGATGTTATTCTACACACAAAGATGTTTCCAACTATGTAAGAAGGGCGTTAATAAAAGTCTGTATGCAATATTTATGCCAGTCAAAAGTTGACCTTCCTATTTTCACCACCATGTTTTTTGAGCATGACAAGTAGGCCCCCATTGTTCATGGAAAATGTGCCAGACACATGTTTATGATGTAAAAAACTCTAGAAGATTTTATGTTGTAACAATAGTTAAGAGCTCATATAGTGAAACTTAACCAATAGTAGGCTATTACATTTTGTTATAATTGGGAAACTAGGAGGAAGATGCATTCCATTGTTTCGAGATTTTTTTTTTCCATAACTAAGAAAATACATCGAGGAGAGATAAGAGGTAGAAAACACATAGAGTATGTATGCACTATAGAAACCCACAAGCCACAAACATTACTTTGTGTACCTATAGCCCTATTTTCGAGCAAAGAAAGAGAGCTAAGTGGCCTGACCTTCCAACAGGGTTGTCTCCCAAAATGGCTTCCCAATGCATATATTATGTCTTATGTGTGTGTGTGTGAGCTTATTTTTTCATTATCTAATTTTTTGCATATTTTTTTTTGCATGCATGCATGCACTAATCATAGTTAAATTTACATATTTGGAGGTTTAGAAAGACTGTAATAGTGTAGAAATTCTGAATATTTAGTACAATATTATTAGATCTTTTGTAAGGAACTCTCCAGTGGAATATACATTGGAGTTTTTGTATCATCAAGGGGCTCACACTTTCCTATTTTGTTTGTAAGAACCTCTTATGCATTACAATTTATATATCACAAAGTTCACACACTTTTTGTCACCAAATCTATTTGTATCTCATCTTATGTGTTCGTTGTAGCCAAGGAACATCTTTGAGACCACCAATTTGGAAAGCAATCATATTCTGGTTGAGGCTCTAACTCCAAATGGTGCGGGGTCTAGTTGGGACTTCAAAATGGTGAGACCCCCTTCCCTATTGTCAAAATCTAGCATTGTCAACATAAACTTTGGATAAATGGTGTTTTACACTCTTTCCATATCTACATGACCAATATATCTAGACTTTTTGGACATTCAGATATGTGGGAGTTTGGCCCATGTTGATGTAGGATGGTATGGTGACATGTTGACATCATTAGAGTCACATAAATGTAGAGGTTGTGGCTAGGTGGTATCCTACAAGGAGGTGATGTGGGTTAGTGGAAGACCTAGATAGATAAATTTCCAAAATATAGCTTTGTAAGAAATTAACACTTTTGGAAATTTTCAAATCTAGATATCTGGAAGTTTGACCATATTGACTGAGAAGCCTCTCCTGGAATTGGATAAATGTAGAAAATATATTAATATAGGAATATGAAAGAATAGGAAATGTATGATAAATCAAAAATCCATATCTAGATGTGAGACAACACCTGACATATTAGAATTGATATGAGACACAATACATTGGAAACACATGGGTGCATTCACACCAAATGATAGCCATCTATCAAAATGACATGGTAGGACATGGAGTGACATGTTGACAAGGTTTCCATGTTTTTCCCATGTGTCGGTGGTATGGATGCTAACATGGAAGACAAAGGAAAATATTTTAAGGGCAATAAATTTGTCCCTAGAGCTCGGAATAACACAAAATTTATATAATTGGAATTCTTTTGATGAGAAAAGTAGAATGGAAATTTTAGAAAATAGTTCGAAGATAGTTCTAGGAAGAGAAATTTTCATATCCCACCTCCATAATGTGTCCTTGGCATTTGTGCTACATGTTGGTATCATAGCCATGGTTTAAACAGTAGGCCTAGATGGGCCAAAGATATACCACATAAATGAATTGGAGAAAGATAAATCTTGTTGGATAAGTGTGGCAACAATAATTATACCTAAACTTAATTGAGAATAGGAAGTTACATTCCATGAAATGGATTTTTTTTGTGAAGAGTGCTTCCTTAATGGAATATTCATGATCTAGAATTTGTTCCTTAAGGATGACTATTTAGAATGGGTGTGACGTTTGTGAATCATGTCGACATTGAAATCAATAATGTAATATCCCTACGAGTTTATGATGTAAGCATATATGTACCTTGATATTAGGTTGGTGAGCCAAATTTATTTTGTGGGCATGCATGCTTATGTATTTATGTTATATGTCCTTCACACAAGCATTTCCATGCTTATACATCATGTTTGGTTAAATGTCTAGAGGGATAAGTTTGTAAATATGATGTAACAGATGTACATATTTCTTTTATGATAATATAAATTAAAATAGGTTGGCTACTGAACCCACTCGACGGTAACGAGTATGGAGGGCCAAGAAACTACATGATGACAAGAAATAAGGTCTTTTATGATAGGTGTTGGTTACAAAGAGAACCTAGGGTACACATGGCTCAAGTGTATGCCACATGGCGAAGAGAGAATATGCAGTATATATTTTCCCGAAAGAGAGATGAAGGCATTATGACTATGAATATGATATGAATTATTATTATGATGACTACTATGATCTTGATTATTGTTTCTAGTATGATTTTGGGCTTTGGTTCTGAGCAAGTGGCCAGTTATCCCTGAGCATGTGTTCTAACACTAGTTGGGAGTTATTTCAGTTTATGGTTTCAAGGGTTCCTGAATAGCCTTGGAGGATTATGACTATTGCGTTGGCAGCTTGGTAGTTGATGTAGCCTAAACGGTGCTTAGAGAACTAGAGAAGCAACATTGTTGGGTTGGCACCTTACCTGTGCAGCTCTGGTTGCTTATGGTTCACTCTTACCTATGAGGTTACAACGTTAGGTTCTGGGTGACCCATGTAAAAAAATACTTGAACCATGTGGTCCATTGTAGGGTGGAACCTGGAGAGCCTATAGCCAATCAGATGTCCTCAATAATATAAGTGTTTAGTGTTATATGCCATGATTATTTAATGTTACGCATTTTGGTTCCTCTTTCATGTACTCATGAATTTATGGTTCAAACCAAATATTTGTAGTTAACATGATGCTAATGACCATTAAGTGCAATTTCCCCTATGCATATCGCAATTATGAGATATGTGTAAATTTTACATTATGATAGGTTAGGGTTTTCACATTCATGGAGAAATCATGTGTTAAGTATTGTGGTTTTGTTAGCATTTCCCAACAAGATATTGGGGACATTACAAAGTGGTATTAAAGCTGAATTTATAACATTGGGCTTGGTTAAGCCACAATTAAAAGAGAAATCAAAAGTTGCAAGTTGTTCACTAACTATTTAATGAAAGTAACACTAGTGGTTGTTCACCAACTATTTGACAAAATTTGAAGCTATGAAAATGGTTAAAATTTTGCTGGAAAATATCATTTGTTCCTAAATATGATTTAGAAGGTGAAATTATTGTGAATAGAGTAAAAAATTATGAAGAAAGGCTCATCAATTTTAGCCTTAGAAAGCTAAATTTACTTGTAAGGGATTACCCTCTATCCAATAAAAATGTGTGTATGTGTGTCTATGTATATGTACAATGTTTTATATAAATTAAATTATATGATATCAAACATTGATGTTTTAAATAAAAAAGTTTTATATCACTTAAACCCTCCCCATATATATATATAATTTGTTGGTATTTCCTGCCAATAATATATATATAATTTTTTTATTATGACAAATAAAATAATAATAAATAAAATATTAAATTTAATATGTTTTTAGTTTTTATTTTTTTATATAACGATATATAAAAAAAAAATTGCAGCATAACATTTTTTTACCCTCTTGAATGTTCGAAAGTCGAGTGTTTGAGCATTGTACGACCATGACAAAATTGGTATATTAAAGAAAAGTCATAAAATGTGCTTATATTTTCATACTTATATTGTTTATTAACCCCGAAGGTGTAGTACGAAGACCAGCCTCGTAACGAAAGCACCAAGAGATGACCCTGATCATTGTTAAGAGACAAAATAATTATCGTCAAGTGGAATCCTGATGCGAGAGGTGGAACACGGAACAGGATTGTTTAGTCGGCTTGGTCACATCCATGAATATTCACCACCATATTTTGTTGCTATTTGAGGGACGTTGATCAACAAAAGGATATATTTATGTATATTATATTTTATATTTATTAATTTTATGTGGGGGTGTGTGAGTGTATGGGAGGCCCCTGTGCCTATTATTTTATTTCATATTGTTTTAAGTGATATAATTTGCGCCACGGGTATATGGTTGACTCATGGCATGGAAGCATGGGATCATTGGTAAGAACACCACGTAAGGAGTTGAGTTAGCCATGAGGTGCTTGTATCTTTATATTATATATTTTATATACATATTTCTATTGATGTTTTTTGTCATTTGATCACCGGGAATTAGTTTAATTTATGTGTATTTTTATATGTATATCTTTAAATTTTTATAAATTTGTCTTATAAATTTTTGTGCGAGTTTTATATAATACATAACCATTTTAGATATGTATTATAGGGAAAATGTGAAATTGGGTTATACTTTTTTTTCTTTAAAAATAAAAATATAGTTTTAGAAGTTCATCAACTTTCAATGAGCAAAGAAAATTGTATGTTTAGAATTTCATTTTACAATAAAAAGAAAATGTGAAATTGGGTTATACTTTTTTTTCTTTAAAAATAAAAATATAGTTTTAGAAGTTCATCAACTTTCAATGAGCAAAGAAAATGGTATGTTTAGAATTTCATTTTACAATAAAAAGAAAATTTGTCAGAAATTTTATTAGCTTTCTATTTTTTATTTTTCGGAATTTTTTTATTCACATTTTGATATGTCAACTTAGAAATTGTTTGACTGTGTCTTCTTTAAAAATCAAAGGATTCATAACACGTCATGTTTTTTTAGCACTAGTGTATTCTTTATTAACTTGGCAATTTTGAAAAAAAATTCTATCGCAACAATCTAGACAGTGTCTACTTCGATATTTTTATATTTACGAAACCAACTGATGTACATCATAATTACTAGAATTTTTTGAATTGAACAAATATGAAAAAACTATATATTTTGAAGATGTTTAGCAGAGCGTCAAGTTTCTCAACATATTAATTGTAAACTAAAAATCTAAAAACTACCCATTACAAAATACGGACCAATGTAATGAACCATAAATTTGTCATAGTGTATTTTGGAAGATACAAATTTTTTATTTCACTGAATCATTTTGACCTTCAGGAAAATTTTGCACACATTTTTTTAGAGAATTAATTAAAATTAACAAATCTCTATGAAATTCCATAAAATTTATATCTATTGAAAGTAGATTTAATTCCGGAAATGCTAGCACTGGTTCCGATGGCAAATTGACCAAATTTGATGGATTTTAAGCATTATGAAGTTGGGAATATGTGCCTAAAGTCAATTTGTTGTAGAATTGCAATTTAAAACAATTTGGTCAAACTAAAACCACATTTGGCCGAACTTGTGTCTGTTGTCTATGCCCGTTAAAATAAATGGAAAAATAATTCGGCCAAATTACTTTAAAAGTTAGGCCGAATTTTTTGTAACAGTTTGGTCGAAAATGTATTGATATTTTCCATCAGCCAAAAAAATGGAATGATGCGACCCTCTGAAAAAATATTTCGGTCGAACGATATAAATAAATGGAGCTGAAACATTATTTTCACATTCTTTCCTCATTTGGAGTGAACTTTTAAGCTAAATCTTCTAGGTTGAATTTTGAAAGGAATTTTTTTGGACTTAATCCTTAAGGCGAGTATTTTGGGCTCAATTTTTAATGTAAGTCTCTTGGGCTGAATTTTTAAAGTGGATTTTTTTAGCTTAATTTTTAAAGTAAGTCTTTTGGGTTGAATTTTTTAAGTGAAAATTTTTAGCTTAATTTTTAAAGATCTTTTGGCCTAAATTTTTAAAGTGATATTTTTTAGCTTAATTTTTAAAGTAAGTCTCTTGGGTTGAATTTTTAAAGTGAAATTTTTTAGCTTAATTTTTAAAGTAAGTTTTTTGGGCTTAATTTTTAAAGTAAGTCCTTCAGACGGAATTTTTAAAATGGCTTTTTTGTGCTAAATTTTTAAAGTCAGTTCTTTTCAAAGAAAATATTTTTGGCTGAATTTGTAAAGTGAGTTTTTTTTTAAAGTAAATATTTTCTGCTGAATTTTTAAAGTGAGTTTTTTGGTCTAAATTTTGAAAGCGAGTTTCTTTTGTAGGATTTTGAAATTGAATTTTTTGGGTTGCATTTTAAAAATAGACATGTATTGAATTATCATGGGAAATCAAATAAATTGCAAGAGAAAATATGATCGAATAAGAGACATTGAAGCTCATAGAGAATATGGGAGAAACAATTACAAAAGAAAGGAAAGACACGCAAATATTGAAAGGGAAAATCAACCTCAACCAAAAGTTGAAGAATGTATGTAAATGTAAATATTATAAATGATATTTAAAATTTAAAAGTGTATTGTGCAATTTAATTTTTATTTGATGAACTAATTTGAAAAATATTTTGCAATGTAAAGAGAGAGAGATATTCCTCATACATTTGATAATGATAAAGTGAAAAAGAGAATGAACTAATTGATTGATCATGTTGTTGAAGATATTAAAAGAGATTCAAGTGAAGAAGTTGAATCACATCAAACACATATATATATATATATATATATATATATATATATATATATATATATATATATATATATATCATGTGTATTATTGAAACTATACATATTTATTAGTTTCAATTTCATTCAAAATCTATCTTTTAAGTTAATTATTTAATGGAATATTCATGCCTATTTACATTTAATTTTTATATCTATAGATGAAATCAATACTGATGATGAGATGTTAAAAAAGTTGACCATGTTATACGATATCATGTTAAGGTCATTATTGAGAATTTCTTCAAAGACAAGGTGTGACATTTCAAGCTCAAATTTTGAGAGATCTCTTAACGTCAAAGAAATTAAAAGATGTTACAACTATATTGGGTATTCAAAAATCATCGAAAGATAAAAAAGGTGAAGCAAAATGTGATTCAAAATATAATTAGTGCTCTAAAAATAATTCGAGAGTCTAAAAATAAAAATGACGTAGGTGTATGTAGAGAAATATAGATGGCAGTGGTTTCATCAAGTACTAAAGAAAAGCATTTGGTAAAATCTATGGAAAAAATATTAGGGAACTCATGAAAAGATTGCACAGACATAGGAAATTTCGATTCCAAATAGATGCAAACGATGAGCTCACTTGTACATATACCAATATCCATAGTAGCCTTGATCTACATGAATGTAAAATGTACATATCATATTTTATAATACAATTTTAAGTTATGATTGTTTTAGATATCTACACCAAATTATAAGATTCATTCAAATGCAAAATGTAGAGCTCACATTTTGAAATTTTCAATTTTAATAGATTCAGTTTAAATAACTCAATACGAAACAAATTTAAACAAAATATAGGAATCATCTACTAACATTATAGGAATTATTGAATGCAAAATGTACCAACTAAATGCAAATATGTAAAACATTTAAAAGCATCAAATCAAGCATGCATCATGCAAATTGTGGGCCATGTTTTATAATGCGAATTTATTTAACTTATGCTAGTGCATTCAAACAACTTTATATTAAAAGTCAGTGATCAACTGACATCCATAGTAGCCTTCCTATACATGAATGCAAAATGTACATACATATTTTATAATGAAATTTTAAGTTATTATTGTTTTAGACATCTATACCAAATTATAAGATTCATTCAAATGAAAAATGTAGACCTCACATTTGGTAATTTTCAATTTTAATAGTTTTATTTCAAATAACTTGAAAAACAACTTTAAACAAAAGCTAACAATCATATACTAACATTATAGGAATGATTTAATGCAAAATGTACCAAATAATGCAAATTTACTTTGATTGCTACATATTCATGAACTTAATGATGTAAAGCCAAGTTTTAAGAATCAAACCATACATTATGCAAATTGTACGATGCAAAATGCACATAAACTCCAAAATTATCATGTATTAAATCATAATAAAGGGTTCAAGATTTAAAATATGTCCAAAATTTATATCATTATAAAAGTAAATATATAATTAAAAGTTGTCAAATAATAAGATGGATCAATTCATAATAAAGAGTTATACTTTAAATAAGTCCAAAATTTATATCATGATAAAAGTAAATATAACATTAAAAGACTATCAAATAAAAAGTTGCATCAACTTACAGGATCTCACTCAAATATATGATCTATCAACCTCCTCGTGCTCTCATCTGAATCATGGGTTCCCTGCACAACATGTGTAATTGCATATATAAATAATATTATGTACTATAAAAATAAATTTTATTGTTTTTAAAATAAATAAAAATGTAATCATCAAAACAAAATTATAAAAAGTTTTAAATTCCATGCAATACCTCATGGTGTTCCCCCTCCATTGTGCCCTTTTGGTTTGCCATGAATTGATCCCTCCATGATGCCCTATACAATACATGTGCATGTATATGTTAAAAGATTTTAATTTCACATGAAAATGCATAAACTCACAATTTAAAAAATTGTTTAGATGATCCTATCCCCTTTTTTGACTCCCTCTCTAAAGTGCCTAGAGAACAGAAATCATCTACACAAACCTAAAATTCCAAAATTTTAAAACTCTAAGATACATCTATCTCATTTTTAATGAAAATTGCACTTCAATTTATAACAAAACATAAGTGAAATATTCAACATAACTTGTAGCACTTATCCTAATAGGAAGGAATCGGGTGGCACTATGTCAAAAGTATTGGTCGGAATTGGATTTTGTTAACATTTAATTATATATACATAATTGTTTCTTTTGAAAATATGTCCTCACAATATACCAATATAATAAAAGTGGAATAATTACTTTACTAACATGAATTGTTAAAAAAAAACTAACATCTCTCAAAATATCTTCATTGGAACTTGAACCTAAGACCATGAAATTATCAAAACTTTTGTTCAACAAACGAGTTAACTTCAAATGATGAACATATGATACATTTGTGTTAGCTTATATCTTAAAAAAGTGACAAAATGTATTTGAATCTACCTTAACACATACTGATCCCACACCCTCTTCTTCATGAATAATTAGGTCTTTCCAACTAGTATGACAAGCCTTTGCATATGCATTAAGCTCCTTAGTAATCATATTATCTATGTCTTCATATATTCTATACAAAATTAGCACTGCATTAGCTCGTACTCTTTGTTAATTTATACCGATATCAATTCTAGTCAATGCACTCGATATGTTTTCTATAATGACATCCCTTCCTTCTCGACAATTTGAGAAGTGGCATCCATCTCTCTCCGCAAAGTTACCAGACGAGGGGATTGGAGTACTAAAGGTAGCTTAGGGTGAGGGAATTAAGTATCACGTAATGCACCCTTATGATCATATAACCGACCTTTCCAAGTACCATAATATTCAGATGTAAGGCCATTATAATCGGGTTTCATACCCAAAACGAATTCTGCATAAAATATTTTTTCAAAATAAATTGGAACCTCGTCATTCCATGGAATGTTTCCGTACATTGCAAGGAACCTATCATACAAATGGATGGCTATATCATAGTACTTGAAATATTGCACCTTGAGAATCTTTCTTTTCATCCCTTCCTTGAAATTAAACATAGAGTTTTCATTTTCTTTTGTAAGCATTTTAATAACTTCAGCCCATTTATTGGGACCCATCATTTCTTCCTTTCTATGCCTCATTATATCTATAAATGAATATGTGGTTGGCCCAATCTTCTCGTAAATATCAAGAAATGAGCTTAGAGAGTGCACATTTATTTCTAATCTTTCTCCAATCTTTGCACGGAGACCCAAACTCCCAAGATCTTTCCTAAATTTAGAATAATGATTCTTTCACTTTTATAATGTGAATTTTTGGAGATTTGTCTCCCAAGGAAGCTCATTTGGAATATCATATGGATAAATGGTAGTTGGTGTCTAGCCTTCTGCTTGAATCGTCTGACTTCAGTTACATCTACTTGGATCAACATTTTCACCCTCTGGACCAATATATAAACTTACATAAATAGAAAAAACATGTGAACAAATGTATTCATACATGTATGCAATATAGACATGTAAACACATATCACTAGTAGAAAATGATGAAATTAGTGACTAGGTGACTAAAAACGTTAGTTGCCACAAATTTTCAACTTTAAATATTACCAAAAATGAGCAATCTTGAGTGACCCAACTAAAAAGGACTAACATAAATGACTAATTTACTCTGAGGTTAAAATATACGACTACGTAATAAGTAATCCAACTAAAATTAACTAACATCAATGAATAATTTTGTTGAGGAACAAACATATAGCTACTTAAAAAGTACTACAATAATACAAATTATTCATTTATGTTAGTCATTTTAATCGTGCACTGCGTTTTTTGGATTGTGATTGCTTTCTCTTACATGTCGTGATACCTTGTTATGTTATAAATATAGATGATATTGATGTAACCTTTGACTCAATTGGAGGTTCAGAATAGGTTAGATAGAAATTGTATGAGCTTAGGTTAAATAGGAATAGGACTAAATTTGTCTATATATTTTGTTAAAGGTTCATATTATTATGTAAAAGGTTTATCCTCTTGGATATATGTAGAAACCCATCTAATTCCTAGTTTTTTCTCCCAAACTCGTAAGAGAGCTTAGATAGATTGAGAAAACCACTATTAGTGCTATATTAAGCTGCTAGGTGAAGTCAGGTAGCCATTGCATCCACTTCAATATTTCGTCAATCCACTATCCCTTTTGTATGTGCTTCATTTGCAAGTGAAACAATGAGATGTCAAACTATGGATGGTTGCAAGTTGGAAACTTTGTCACTACTTTTTGTGAATAAGCATGTGTATTTTCCAATCAAAAAAATCTTCTATTATGTCAAATGTTGACATGAAATGATACAGGACTTTTTGATCCACCATTGCATTGGGTTATGTTAATCAAACAACAAAATATTTCCCTTCTTTGCTCCCAAATCTATCTTGAGGATTAATCTAGTATACTAATAATTTATCCCCAGTAGATATGAAACTATGTTGTCATATAAGTATATATAATGTTCTGTCAAACTCAAAAAAGAAGTATGTTGAAGACTAAAATTGAAACCAAGGATATACCATAGTGCCTTAGGTATCCTCATGTTTTTTGATAGGTTTCCATGAAGATATGGAAAAAAGGATACCATTTAGTATCTCATCATTCTTGCTCAAATTTAAATGGACTATATTCCATATAAACCTTTCTTCACATATTTGAACTATTTCCCTAGGGAAAGATTGGTCTATAGAAATAATTTCATCAATTATAGGTTTGAATGACTATTTTAATGCAATATCTAAATTGTCAACATAATTTTGGGTTTGGTGTATAAAGCCACTTGTATTTGATTTATATATAGCTAACACCTCATTTTCACCTCTACGTGACTAATCATAAACATGAAGGCCACAAAAATGGGTGGTTGTGTTTACCTCCACAATATTTTCCGTTAGATTCTTATGCCAGCAGTAAATCAATGTTGGTTTATTGATATGATACTACATGATGACCTAATCAAATATATGCACCTAGGTGAAAATACAAGAGCAAGCCCTTTCTCTCATGATTGTTTTTCTGCATCTAGGCACATGTGGTCAAGAAAACTAAAGAAAAACTCATCCCCTTTGATTGCTCTAAAAACAAGGGCCATTGGTTTCTGAGGGTAGTAATTCATCATGGAATTAGATTCTTTCATACGCATGAAATTAGTCATAATGTTATCACCATGATCGCAGATATTAGAAGTCACAGATCAATGGAAAGGATTTTCTAGGTTTGAAAGTTGGAAAGTCTCATTATTAAAACAAGAGGAGACCTCTGTTTCAATATGCCTACTAATTGAGGTTGTTACCTAATCGATCTCTCCATCTTTTACATCCCATAGATCTTTGTCAATAATTTTCCTCCATAACATTTTACATTGTATGCTTATGCCATCAACCAATTGATGTTTATTTATTAATGTTATAATACATGATGAATTGATCTAATATATGCACCTTGGCGAAAATAAAATAACAAGCCCTTTCTCTCATGATTTTTTTTCTACATCCAGACACGTGTGGTCAGGAAAACTAATGCAAACATCATCCCGTCTGATTGCTTTAAAACTAGGGGCCATTTATTTCTCATGGTAGTGATTCATCATGGAATTAGATCCATTCATATGCATCAAACCAGTCATAATGTTATCACTCATATTACAGATATTAGATGTGACAGATCAAGGGCATGAATATTTTAGGTTTCAAAGCTGGAAAATGTCATGGGTGAAACAAGAGGAGACCTCTGTTTCGATATGCCTATTCATTGAGGTTGTTATGTGATCAATATCTCCATCTTCCATATCCCAAATATCTCATTCAATTGTCACAAAGTGAAAGAGTATGGTCATTGGGTTGGCTTGTAGGTCCATTTTCATTTATTTATGTGCCCTTCCACATCCAATTTTGACACCATTGTCTTGATTAATATCTTCTTGAGGGCCTTCACAATATATTCCCTCATATTTTCTAGAGGTCATCCTCTCTCTCTTATGTGGAACAAGTGTAGGGACACATAGGTTAGATCATCTCTTCAAAAAGTATGCCATTATGGAAGAAATATTTTTCTTGTTCCTTGTTAATAATTGTCATCAAACATAACTTTTATTTGTCACCATTCTCTTCTTCATTCACTAAGGCAACGTATTCATCAATTTCCTCAAAGTGACCCATTTCGTTCTCAAGGTGTAATGAAATTAGTGTATTGTTCACTATCACACTCAGTGTCAAAGACTAACATATCATAAGACTAGAAGGCATAAGATAATGCATGTGTGAGAAATTGTTGATTTCATGATTTGCAAATTTTGGGCAATAAGAAAAAGTAATCTCCACCTTATAGCATGTGTTAGCTTTTACCCCCACTTAAAAAATATTAAAATAGTTAGTCCATTTTCCTATACATGACTACGGATGACTTGTTTGCTATGTTAATGTATAATGTATCTTGAATAGGCTCAAGTATACTTGTGGAAGTTTCACCTTGCATTCTTTACAATTTTTGGACCAAAAATGATTTTCACGGGGGACCAAACCATGATGTGACAAATTCTTATCGGAAATTCCAAAATATGCACCAAAACCATCATGTGACAAAATTTTATCATATATTCTCAAATTTGTACCACAATTACTCAATTCCTTTATGAAAACTTAAGCGTGTGCCTACTCCTCAAACAAAATAGGGCTTGTATTGGGGTTGGACATGGACATAGGTTGTGCAACATCTACCTTTCCCAAGAATAGTTCAAGATCTATGCCTAGAACCAAAATTTGACCTTGCATTGAATTTGGAAAATTTTCTTCAATTGCTTCTTCATCAGTTTCAAATGGAGGACCAAAAATGCTTTTTTCTTGACCTTCCATATTTATTCAAACTTTGAAGATTACAAACGTATTTAACTTACCTAAACTTAAAGATTAAAAACGTATTTAACTTACCCAAAATTCAAAGGATTGGGGTTTTTTTTATAGTTATTAGAATATGGCATAAGGAATGTCCTATGTGTGGTTTGCAAAAGGAATTTTTGTGTAACAAAATGGGACCACAAATACTGAAAATAATTATGACAATTAGAAGGATGTAAAGAGTCTTCAATATTTACTAATAAATAAGAATATAAGAAAAACTATTTTATTAGGTCACAATGTAATCATTCACTGTCTCAATAAATATTTTGTTGCCTGAACAACAAAGACCCATGTCTATCCCCTAGACAATATTGGAACAAACAATTTTTTATAGATTTTCTAACTATCATAATCTTTATTTTCAAATTTCTTCTCCAATTTTTACCTTCTCTATGTGTTGAAGAAATAATTTATTAGTTTGGTTTTGAAATTTGGAGGTTCTCAACCAACTACATTAGGTTTTATACACATTCTTTGCCGATTTTCTTTTTTACCTGATGTATCTATAATAATCTCTATCTTCAATTGTCTTCTCCACTTTTGACCTTCTATATGTGTTCAAGAAAGAATTTACTAGTTTTGTTTTGTATTTTGGAGGTTCTCAACCAACTACATTTAGGTTTTCAATCAAATATTTTATAGATTTTGTAAAGCCTTTTTTAAATTATCACACCTCCGTTAACCTTAATCAAATATTTCTCAGCCTTTTTTTATTAATAGTTATCTTTAACAAAATCCTTTCCCATCATGAATTTCTTGTAGCTATTCCAATGGTGATCCTTCCTTACCAACAACCCTTCTCCTACCAATAATGAAATCACATGGTTGGCATGAATAATTTGGTATTATAAGAATATTTTTACATCAGCTTTGTCCATATTTTTACCCAAGTGTACATTTTCTTTCAAGGTTATTTGTGTGCACAGCTCATTCCATAGAGCTTTAATAGTTTTATTTTGCAAAACAGTGAACCAAAGTAATAAACTGTCATGAAAGTGATTACGCACATTTTGATTGTTGAAGACCTTATTAAGAAGCATAGTTTTTCCTGATCCACTGTTGCCTAGGATTGTTGGCTTGACAGGGCTTGGACCCAATTTTAGATTTAGTTGCACTAACCAACAAAATCCTGCACTACCATACCATTTCGTAACAACCTGCATAACGCAGGCCGCAATCTCACCCGAGGCAGTATTGGGGGATTATAGAACTAAGATTTCGCATCCAAAGGACTATGTGATGTGTTTTTGTTACTTTTAGGTCTTTATTCTGATCTGCACAAACCCTAACCTTTAAATCCTAGAAATTACAACAACTAACAAATAAGAAATTGAAATGCCTTGCCGATTGTTCCAAACAGTCATAACATCATGTAAATAAATAGATTTATCCTTTTCACACATCTATTAAGTATGTTTCATGATAAATTGAAATAAATAGAGCAAATATACAATAAATTCAGAAGTAAATACTAACACACAGATACACAGATAATGCTCCAAGACAACCTTTATTATGCTTATATCTTCAATTATAGACTCTTTCAATCATTCACAGACACCTACAAGGGCCCACACACTCAGCTGTGGACTTACCACGGTCTCCACGCACATAGCTGCAGGAGCCTTGCGTTTTTCCCGAGTACAAAAAAAAGACTTCTCTTAGATAATTCACACATAGATATATTGTTCCCTCTTTCATGACTTTGTATGACTCCTTTTTATATCATCTTCTATTACAATACCATGGTCCACGAACCATGGGTGGGTCATAAAACAATTTAGCTCCTAAGAAATTAAGGGGCTTTGACCATGATAAATCCCCTTTGACTCATATCGATCTGCACGCTCCACTCCTCAAAATGCAAAGACTTTACAATAGTAACAAAACTTTTACAAAATTTACCCCATGGGACCCTATCCCAATAGGCCCCTAACACAAATACATGACTCGTCCCAATTCACCTTACTGGTATTGCTCGTCCCAATTCACCTTACTGGTATTGCCTCGACCTTTTCCTACATATCACTTAATTATTTCTTCAATGCTTGAAGACCTATTGTTCTTGTGCAATGGCCTAATGAACCTTTTCGACTAGATTCTTAGTAGTAGGACCTTCAACTATAAGGCCCATGTTTCTCAGTGTTTGTTGCATATCCTTCAACTTCCTCTGCACCATTTGTGTCAACTAGCTTGCCTCATCAGCGCAAGGCTATGACCTTAAAGATATGATGGATGCCTTCCGACAGAGCTCATTAATCACATTCTAGATGAACTTCCCCTCCTGCGATCAGGTGAACCTTTGCACTGGTGCTAAGCTCCACAATTTAGCTCTGATCACATCAAACTACCTTTGTTTTACTTGGATATATGCTTTGATTTTCAACATGTGTGGACCCTCCTGTAGCAAGGTCCATAGTTCCATGGTCTATTCAAACAAATCGTTGCAATCCTTGGCTATAGCTTCAAGTGTAGTCATGTATCTTTTAATAGCAGCCTCATGCTACTCTCTAACTTCTGGATGAGTGGTTGGCTGCAGCTTAAGTTGAAGCTCAGATATCTGCAACTGAAACTCAAAATGAACCTTACCAATTTATTTGATTCTTTTGCCTTGGCAGTTAACTTTTGGATCTTCTCTGCAGATGCCACTCTTGTTGGGATCTAGAGCTTGAGAAGCTCTGTGCAGGCCTCCACCATTGTTGCTACTAGCTACTGACTAGGCACAATGACTTATTCCCGTTCCTTGAGTACATGTGTCTTTTCCTTGAACATCTTCTAGTTATTTCTCTTTACTTCATTAATATCTAGTAATTCTCATTGTTCCTAACTCTGAGCTCATCTGATACTCCTTAATATAGCTCATGCAATGTTTGAATAGGGAGCACCACAACGTTTAGACTCCAATCCTTCAAATGTAATAGGGACTCCCTATCTTCTAAAGTCTCAAGGTATAGTGATCCCTTTGGTAGCTACACTGCGCAAAGGTCTGTGATGATCACTGCTACTAAGGTTGACCTGCTCTCCTGCTTTAGGCTCACTTGCTTCAGGAACACTTGTCCAATGCTCGCTTACATCAGGCTCACTTATCCAATGTCGCTTGAATAACCCCTATTTGGACCTGCAATTCCCTCAACTCCTGCTTCACCTTTTCGAGTGTCTGAGGGTACTGGTCCTCAAAGTGGTTCAAAATAGTATATGTTGCACTACAGACCACATCACCGATCTCATCCAACATCACCGATGTCATCCAAGTCCCCCTTAGTGAGGACCAATGATGTCACACCCGCAAACTTGTTCGACTTCTTCTTCTTGCACAGTCCCATGGAACTCCCTTTCTACTAGTTTTTAACAATGAAGGGGGACTCCACGTCTCACCCCCTTCATCTTCACCCTTTCTCTCTACCTCTATATCGGTGCACTCCATTTTATATTTTCCGTGGCTAATAGTGGCCTCTAACGTGATGGCATCTTTCTCTTTTGGCACTTCTATCTCTTTGGCAGAGACCTTCTCTTCTGGTGCTTCCCTCTCCTTTATAGAAGCTTCTTCCTAATGCGTCACCTTTTCTTTTGCCACATCCTTTTCTTTTGCAGAAGCCTTTTGTGCTTCCTTATTATTTTACTTCATTGATGCTGTTGTAGCTTTGGTTTTCTTTGGTTCTCCTTCGGCAGCCTTACGGGTACCTGTGCCTATGTCAAATGTGGTGAGCCAGTCACTCGACCATTTACTCACAACCCCCATAATATCGTCTTCGGGAACAAAGTATGGGAACTTATGGCATCTAGCCATGGCATCTTTCTTTGCATGGATAGACATGTTATGAAAATCTGCCTTGATATCAGCAACGTTAGCATAATGTGCATGCAAGCTAGGTGAAAACCATGGTTTTTGGTTAATCGCCATCCTCAAGTTCGATTTGAATAGGACCCTAAATATTTTTGTCTTCTTGACATGCTCAGGGTCCTTTGTTGCCCGTAGAGAGGAAAATTATGCGGCCTCGCATAGGTCTGGATCATGTTGCGCATTGGCCTTCCTCTAGCATCCTCCATGCCACTAACACAATCATCGTAAGCATCGATGCATAGTGGAACGCCTTTCAGTCATCCTGGGCTTCATGGAAATCTTCCAAAAACTCATGACAGAAATACTTAGCCCAATTATATTGGACTCCCTTGGCATAGTGCGTAGCAAGATATACTACTAGGATTGGCACTTCATCAATGTGACACTTCCTCATGATCTTCGCAGCAATATTTGTGCAGTGAACTACATTGTGCCATCTGAGATGGAACTAATCGCATAGCGGCGTGACTTGTTCACGAGCACGAAGTCGCTCTGCATTTGGTTTTCCAACTTCTTCTCTTGTGATTTCCCAAAAAAAGCATCCAGAGGGTCTATTCCTTCATATGGCAACAATTTCATTTAGTGGATTAACATATCATTGATCGGGATGGGCCCTCCCAACCAAAGGCACCCATCATGAACCAGTGTCAATAATTGATGCAAACAAGTAATGTTAATGGTACTGCAGCTAAAATGTGGCACCCATAACAAGTTGAAAATCTTCGTGCACTCAACTCTGGCTGCCCACTTCATTGGTTTTAGCCGTGTAACATCTGAATCCTCATAGTATACTTTCTTTAGCTATTTTCTCAGTTCCAATTGCAGGAACTTCATGTGATCCCCCAGATCCCAATTCTCCATCTTCAAAAACAGTATTCAGACCAATAGATCCCCCTCAAAAGGTATGTTCTTTGGAAACAATGGTGTGGAGACCTGGAATTTTTTTGAATTAGCATCTTTCATCACTTTGGTCATGGATTTCCTACATGGTACAGAAGGTGGTAGCCAAGTAATCGATGTTGCTTCATCTCCATCAATCTCTTCAATCCCCGTAGTTAAATCCTCCTCATCGAAGTCCAAGGGTTTCCTCAGTTGCTTGGTTCTATCCATATTACCCTTTTGTTGGACCTCTGTTGGATGTTTTCCTGACTATCGTTGCATTGATGCTTGTAGGGGATTCTTCTGCTTCTTGTCTCCTACCACAGAGGTAGATGGTTTAGGCCTCAGTGACCTAGGCACTATGGTGGGTAAGGTTTTAGCTATGGGTTGGACCAGATCGAGTTGGGTTGCAGTCATTCTCTTGAATAATATTTGGCGCTACCGTGTAGGTAAATTTATGAATCCTTGCTGTGAAAGCTTCTCTTAAAGTTCTTTCCAAGCCTCTCTAGACATACAACAATTATCTTGGCGCAAGCTAAAGCACAAAAGCTCAAGGCAATTTCTCAGGAAGAAAAGTGTTCGAATGTGGAGTGGAATGTTGTATTTATAGCCCAATCTGAATTCAAATCCATCCATTCCCTCAATACCCCTATCATTAATGCACTTTTGGTGGTAGATTTCCAAATATATGCTCCTTAAATGATCTCCCCTTGCTCCATTCAATGGAAAAGTCTCCACCCAATCATCTATAGTGCTTCTAAAGGTCACTTTTTGGCCAGGCTGCATGGGACCCACCATTCTAGTGCAGCTCCTTCATCGTAACCTTCCTCTGAACCTTCTCGTGATTCGTCACGCAACCCATTCACTTTGCCAAACTATCCTTTTGGAAGCATAGTTTAGAGTCCTCTACTTCCTTTCAACTTCTCAAAGTACTAAGACTATCCTGCATCCATATCGTCATTGTGTAGGGCTGGGATCACCCCAATACAACTTTAACAAGCTCCCATTGATCTTCCTAGAAATGATTTCTTATTCAACTTTGTGAGCATAATTGTACCTCCATCTGTAATCTCCTTAATGATATATGGCCCCAGCCAATGCCTCTGGAACTTTTCTGGAAACTTTGTGAGCTTACTATCATACAACAATACTAAATCTCCACTTTTGAAGGTGTTTTATTTAATGTGGAAACCATACCACACCATTTTGTGGGCCTCTTGCACCACTTGATGAAAACCAACCAAGAATTGATCTTCTTCCAACTCAACTATCTTCGTGAAGCATTCTTCCATGGTATCTCGATCAACCATCTTTATAAATGCACATTGAACTCCTGGACTTCTTAGATTGCCCTCGGCGGCAACTCCGATGAACAAATAACCATCTTCATGCATTGAAGATGCGGGTGGGGAATATTGATTACCACTTGTGTGAGCGGGCATCATTCTTTGCATCCCTGCCACTATTTCCCCCCAACCCACCCCCGTAATGCATAATTTTAGAAAATTATCTTCTTCTGCTACTTCTGGTTTGGAAATAACCAATGACACAGGTTGTCTTAGCTTCTTCACAGGTTCAATCTTGTTCAAAGAAGAACTCTTGTTAGCTCTCAATCCTGTTATTTTGCCTAATGTGGCAACAATGATGTACTCAGATAATTTGTTGATGTATTTTGTTTTTTAAATTATGATAATATAATGCATCTTTCTTGACTGACAAAAAAATAAATAAATTAAAACACCAAAAATATATGAAAAAACAATGCCAATACTCTAATTAGTTTCAAAAACAAAATAGAAATGAAAAATATCTATCTTAAAAAGAAACTACTACTTGAAAAGACCAAGTACAAGAACCTTCAATGAAGTTTATTCTACCTCATCCTACGAAGATGATAAGACCCATGTTCCAGGAAAATAGGGAATCTTGAAGTGAATTACACATAATGAAAAATGAAACATAAATAAACATATAACAATAGAAGCTAGGAAAGTATGTTACCAAGAAGCGTCAAGGTTGTTCTACAAGATAAATCAAGGTAGAACAAATCAACCTAATAACCTTAAAATCAAAACACCAAAAATAGATGACAAAGCAATGTCAACACTATAATTAGCAACCCAATAACACTAAAATTAAAACACAAAAAATAGATGACAAAGAAATTCCAACACTCTAATTATCTTAAATCTCGTGCACCCAATAAAATAGAAATGAAAAAAAATGTATCTCAAAAGAAACTACTACTTGAAAAGAGCAAGTACAAGAACCTTCAATTAGCTGTATTGTGTCTCATTTTAAAAAGATAATAAGACCCATGTTCTAATAAAATAGGGAAGCTTGAAGTGAATTACACATAATGAAAAAGGAAACGTAAATGAACATATAACAAAAAAAACAAGGAAAGTATGTTACCAAGAAGCATCAAGGTTGTTCTATGAGATAAATCAAGGTAGAAAAGGTTAACCCATTAACATTAAAATTAAAACACCAAAAATAGATGACAAAGAAATGCCAACACTCTATTTAGCAACCCAATAACTTTAAAATTAAAACACCAAAAATGGATGACAAAGCAATTCCAACACTATAATTAGCTTCAATCTCATGCACCCAACAAAATAGAAATGGAAAGGATGTATCTAAAAAATAAACTACTACTTGAAAAGAGAAAGCACAAGAACCTACCGTTAAGTCTATTTTGCATTATCTTAGGAAGCTAATAAGACCAATGTTTTTTTCTATATTCAAGCTTTTGTGATCCATAATGAATTAAACAAAGTCTTTCGGTAGAAATCACATGAGAGAATTTTTTGGCCAACGCCTTTCGAACCAACAAGTGTGGTTCATCATCAGGACCAGATGATGAACAACACTTGCTAGTTCGAAACGCATTGGTAAAACAATTCTCTCATGTGATTTCTACTGAAAGACTTTGTTTTAGACACATGTTCCAAGAAAATAGGGAGTCTTGAAGTGAATTACACATAATGATCAGGAGCACAGGACCAAGTGTCGTAAAATGGTAAAAAATGGAAGTGCTCAAAACTAGCTCAAATTTGGACGACCAGATAGAGCTTGTCCTCCTGATTTTGTTGCCGCAAACAGTTTGAAAAACGGTCGCCGTATGAGAAAGTTATGCCAAAAACAAAATCACCCAATAACCCTTAATTTTTGAATATTTTTCAAAAAAAATATTAAAAAAGAATATTCCATAGAATATTCTTTGTAATATTCCACAGAATATTCTAGGGAATATTCTTTTTGGGCAGCCAATGGTGGAATGCCACGTGGCAGACCCAGAGGCTGCCACGTGGCCCAAGGTGACATCATGATGACATCAACAAGCAAGGTTTGGGTATATGTTTAAAAGTTGGGCGATTTGTGGTTTGAACCTGCGACTGCAGCTGGGAAAACACAATGGCTAACCAACGCGCCACAAGGATGACAGTTGTATTATGTGTGGCGACATTTATTTTTGAAGTTTAAAATGGTTAAGGCGGGAAACCAAAGCGGGCCAGCCCCGTCCACATGACCATACCATGTGTCCACTACCAAGAGCCGGTGGTTATGCCATAAATAGCGGAGCTGTTGGCAGTGGCACCAAATGTGGCGGATTTATCTGGCCATAACTAAAGTTAGCTAGAGTTTTTGAAGGGAAACTGGCAGTTGGGATTAAATGGCCATAACTTTGGCTAGGAAAGTCAGTTTTGAACAATTTGTTTTTTGATTTTGGGAATCTTCGACCTTCTAAAGCCTTTGGCATAGGTTTCACAGCCATCTGAGGTCGTTTGCAAGTGTGTTAGCTTCGTGGAAGTTCCAGGAGCCACTAGGGCCAAATCAGTGTGGGAGCTGCATTGGTAATTGTGCAGCCAGTGAATGTGGAACAAAGGTCATTCCTGAAGGTTTTCAGCATCCTGAATCCATTTCTATAGCTTGTTTTGTCTTTTGAGGCATTCTTCTCATTGTTTAGCTTCAGGGAAGCTTTCAAGGCCACTAGGGCCATTTCAGTGCTTGAGCTGTTTGGGGGCTGTGTTCATCCGGTTTTGTTGACTCAAAAGCCTATGTCTGCTACTTTCGACCTTCTGAAGCCTTCAGAATAGGTTTCATAGCCATCTGAGGTTGTTTGCTGGTGTTTTAGCTTCGTGGAAGTTCTAGGAGCCACTAGGGCCAAATCAGTGTGGGAGTTGCATTGGGAATTGTGCTGCCAGTGAATGTGGAACAAAGGTCATTCCTGAAGGTTTTTAGCATCTTGAATCCATTTCTACAGCTCGTTTTTCCTGTTGAGGCATTCTTCTCACTGTTTAGCTTCAAGGAAGCATTGAGGGCCACTAGGGCCATTTCAATGCTTGAGTTGTTTGGGGGCTATGCTCATCCATTTTTGGTGATTCAAAAGCCTATGTCTACTATTTTCAACCTTCTATGTTTAATGTCAGAGGTTTCAGAACCGATTGAGGTCATCTTCACCTCAAAATTTTCCATACAAGTCTAAGGGCTGCCACGGCCAATTGGGGAAAGTACTATATAAGGTACAATTTCATTGTTTTAGTGCTTGGAAAAGAGCATGTTTAGCTAATTCCTATCTTTTGATTCTGTATCTACAGTCAGATATGTCTTTTGAGACACTCATATTCTTGTATTACCCTTTGTAGCATTTTTAATAGAAGAGAACAAGCCTAGTTGGAGAGGTTTGGTCCAGCAGATGTAGCCCATAAGGGGTGAACTGCTTTATCATTTTGGTGTCTTTATTTGCTGAAGATGATATGCTAAACAAAACTGATATAAAGTGTTAAACAACAAATATACATAACTTGCATGCACACATAATCACCTATTCAGCTACAAAAAGTTAATTTTCTTATTCCGCAAGATATCAAACTTCAAGTATGTGCATGTCAAAGACTTCTAAGTGTTTACATTGCCATTTCTTTAGGCAGAGCCTGTAGAGGGCCAGGTAGCCTCTGGAACTCATCCTCTCTTTAGAGGTGACATGTTCAGTGAATGCCCCTACAGTCTATCTCTGTATAAGAAATAGGAAGTTTTCACCTTTTTAGAGGTCACTTGGAGTGTATAGCTCACATTTGCAATTATAGGAAAATGGATACCTTGCACCCTTAAACAAGTATAGTCCATTTTCAGATCACATAATGAAAAAGGAAACATAAATGGACATATAACAACAGAAGCAAGTAAAGTATGTTAAGAGGAAGCATGAAAGTTGTTCTATGAGATAAATCAAGATAGAACAAGTCAATACAATAACATTAAAATTAAAACACAAAAAAAATAGATGATAAAACAATGTCAACACTCTAATTAGCTTCAATCTCATGCACTCAACAAAATAGAAATGAAAAAGATGTATATCAGAAATAAACTACTACTTGAAAAGAGCAAGTACAAGAGCCTTCAATGATGTGTATTATTCCTCATCTTAGGAAGCTAATAAGACCCATGTTCTAAGCAAATATGGAAGCTTGAACTGAATTACACATAATGAAAAAATAAACATAAATTAACATATTGCGATAGAAGAAATGAAAGTATGTTACCAAGAAGCATCAAGGTTTTTCTACGAGATAAATCAACGTAGAACAAGTCAACCTAATAACGTTAAAATTAAAACACCAAAAATAGATGACAAATCAATTCCAACACTCTATTTAGCTTGAATCTTATGCACTCAACAAAATAGATATTAAAAAGATGTATCTCAAAAAGAAAATATTACTTAAAAAGAGAAAGTACAAGAACCTTCAATTAAGTGTATTCTTCCTCATCTTAGGAAGCTAATAAGACCCATGGTCTAAGCAAATATGGAACCTTGCAGTGAATTACACATAATGGAAAAAGAAACATAAATGAGCATATAACAAGAGAACCAAGGAAAGTATGTTACCAAGAAGCACCAAGGTTGTTCTATGAGATAAATCAAGGTAGAACAAGTCAATCAAATAACATTAAAATTAAAACACCAAAAATAGATGACAAAGCAATGCCAACACTCTAATTATCTTCAATCTCATACACCCAACAAAATATAAATGAAAAAGATGTATCTCAAAAAGAAACTACTACTTGAAAAGAGAATGTACAAGAACCTTCAATTAAGTATATTGTGCCTCATCTTAGGAAGATAATAAGACCCATGTTCCAAACAAATAGGGAATCAAAGTGAATTACATAGAAAAATAAAACATAAATGAACATATAACAACATAAGCAAGGAAAATATGTGACCAAGAAGCATAAAGGTTGTTCAATGGCCATGATATCATCATATCTTTCATTGGGGATATGACAATAGCATTAATGATAGGTGCATTATATCTAGTTCTTTGTCACTACATCATATTCCCATACTCTCAAGATAGAACATTTTGATTGAGTAAGAGCTCCTGATAATCTCAGGGCTTCTCTTCAGAGCGTTTTGTGCATTTGGACTATATTTCTATGAGATAATTCAAGGTAAAACAAGTCAACCCAATAAAATTAAAATTAAAACACTGAAAATAGATGAGAAATAAATGCCAACGCTCTAATTAGAAACCCAATAACATTAAAATTGAAACACCAAAAATAGAGGTCAAAGCAATGCCAACACTCTAATTATCTTCCATCTCATGCACCCAATAAAATAGAAATGAAAAAGATGTATCTCATGAAAAAACTACTACTTGAGAAGAGCAGGTACAAGAAACTTCAATTAAGTGTACTCTATCTCATCTTAGAAAGCTAATAAGACCCATGTTCCAATAAAATAGGGAATACTTAAGTGAATTACACCTAATGAAAAATGAAACGTAAATGAACATATAACAACAGAAGCAAGGAAAGTATGTTACCAAGAAGAATCAAGGTTGTTCTATGAGATAAATCAAGTTAGAACAAGTGAACCCAATATCATTAAAATTAAAACACCAAAAATAGATGAAAAATCAATACCAACACTCTAATCAGCTTCAATCAAATTCACCCAACAAAATAGAAATGAAAAAGATGCATCTCAGAAGAAAATAATACTTGAACAGAGAAAGTACAAAAACCTTCAATTAAGTGTATTCTACCTCATCTTGGGAAGCTAATAAGACCCATGTCCTTAGGAAATAGTGAAGCTTGAAGTGAATTACACATAATGAAAAAAACATAAATGAAACAGTCATGTTGTAAAGGGAAGCAAAAGTGACCCAGGACAAATTAATAATTTGACAACAATAATTTGGGGGAGTCTGAGCTATAGGTAAAATTAAGGGAATATGCATTGATAATATTATTTTCCTCTGAAATTATTATTTTCAATTGACTTGGTTAAATGGGTGATTTACAACATTTTTTTCTAATACTTACATACTCTAATTTTAGTTAAAAATAAAAACAAAGAATTGGAAAGCTCAAAATGAAAAGGGATACATTAAATGAAATATAAAATTCAACTGTCGCTTCTTAACCAGCACCATGAGAGATTATATTGAAAAAAATTATGTTTATAAATCATCCTTTCATTGAGATCCATTATATTTCTTTCTAACTCTCAAACTGAATTGCATAAATCTCAATAGAGTTGTGTATATACTGGTTACATGATATATATTACAAGGTAATGTTTTTAGCCAAGAGATGTTACTGTACTGCAACTACTTTACTGTAGCTGACAATTAGGATTGAGTGCTAATAGACGTTTATGAAGGGGAAAGGACCAATATCAAATACAATTATCCTTTAGGCGAATTTGTTTTGAAGGGACTTCCATGTGCATCTAGAGGAGATGTCAAAATTATGATGGGTATGGAGATTGATGCTAACTGAATTCTAAAGATGTCAACAGAATATAAGTCAAGAGGGATAAATAATGTGATGACCATGATGAATGGGAGTGGAAGGTTGAGCAATGATGAGATTTCCAAAATGATTGCAAACATAGAGAAACTAAAAATTTAAGATCAACGCTGGAAAGAAACAGTGGAACTAAGGAATGTATTGGATCAATACATCTATGACATGAATACTATATTCAATAATGAAAAACTAAGGGAAGAGATGAAGAAAGAAGATGTTGAAGACATCAAAGCAAGTCTTGAAGAAAATCCGAAATTCACATCTCCTCTATTTATTTTAGAATATTCAATTCAAAAATGGTCAAGAATTGGAGTGACAAAAATGACCCTAAAAAATCGACCTTGCTCTTATTCCACAAATTGTGGAATATTATTCTAAAAATTATGGTGGCTGACAATAATGTTAAGGTTTTCAATGGATACATTGCTCATGAATGCATTTATCAACATAAGCACTTGATATCTTTACCGCTATTTACATAAATGTGTTTTGTTCAACAAAAAGTTACCTAAATAATTTGTAAAATCTAATAAGCTTATCCGAATGTCACTCCTTTGGAATGCTATGGTGTTTCAAGTGCAAGCAAAATATAATCAGAGCAGCTGACACCAATCTCAAAAGTCACGCCATTTTCAAAATCTAGTTGGATAATTAAACATATATAATCTCGACTTCGTGTAATAAGCTAAGTTTTATTTTATTATGGTATGGAAACTGAAAAACAAAAATTAAAGCATTATAAGTTGGACAACTACATATACAAAATGATGGCATGCACTTCCTTGTTATGCAAACAATGGATCTTCAGCTTGCCTCGTTTCACATTATAAAGCTTTTACATCATCACAATCAATGTCTTCATTAAAATTTAATTTGGGTAGAGAGCCTTCTGCGAATTCATGATCATCATAGTAGATAGTTCATTAGGAGTCTCGGTTGACTTACCTGGTTTGGATGATGAGGTTAGATGGGGAGGCTAATAAAGTTTCGAGCAGTGAGTGTAACCAACTAAAATTCCTCTAGCGCCAAGCTACAAAAGAAAAAAAAAATTATAAAAAATTCCTGTAAACAAAAAAATTTAATTACAAAAAAAAAAATTACAAACAAACCTCATAGCACTTGGCTTCAGCATCGGCATGGCTTCAGCTCAAACCAACCATGCTCAAGAGATCAATAAATTTAAATTACAAACCAACCTCATAGCGCTCGACATAACACATTCAAAAATCAACAAAGCTCACAACACTCAATAGACCACATTCAAAAATCAATAGAGCTCACGACGCTTGACAAACCACATTCAACAATGAACATAGAAAAATACTTCGCAACAAGGTATAGCCCATCGTTGTGTATATATATATATATATATATATATATATATATATATTAATATAATATATATAATTCAAGCCCGAAAAATATAGTTCAATCAAAAACAACATAGTTTCACCAAAATTTCATTTTATTCGGTCGTTTCCGAACTATTTATTTCAGCGGAACTATTTTTTTTGTTATTTTTCCAACTCTGAAAAAAAATTGTTTAATCAAATAAGCATTAGTCTAAATGGAAAAAAAGTTCAGTTGAGGCATTATATAATCAGTTTTGTATGAATAAAACTTACAATATCGACCAAAAAAATATTTCATTTCAACCGAAAAAAAATTAGATTTGTGAATTTTTTTGGAGGGCATTTCCTCACAAAAGTGAACCAAGCTTCCACATTTTCACCCTTATATAATATACTATATATATATATTATATATATATATATATATATATATATATATATAATATATATATAATATTATATAATATTATATTAGATATATTAAGGCTTTCTGTAGATATATATAGTTTTTTGTTTTATATAATGGAGAGTTGCAGGGGGTGCATGAAGCACCCCATGTCCATGCGTAAGTTAATAATAATTATTTTGTGTTTTAATGTTTTATGTGACATTATTTTAGTGATGAGTGAATAATGAATCTTGTAGGTGTATAATTGTGTGTGTGCCCTGTGGAAATTGAGAGAGAAAAGACCCATGTGATGAGAATATAACCAAGTAGTGCATACTGGTGAAGTTCTAAAAATCACGAGCTTTTCCCCAGTAAGGATGAAGTGGGAATCATGTTAAGTATTAAATTTAATTTAGAAATATAATGGATTTTTTACAACTTTGTAACAAGAGAAGATCAAAGAGGGAGAGAGGGGAACTTTTTGAGGGGCATATCTTTGCACTCTTCATGTGTGAATACTCAAAACAAAGGGAATTCCAAGTAGAAAACCTCTAGCAAAATAGAAACTAGATTTGAAGGATGAAAAATTATAGAAATAAAGGAGAAATCTATAGGATACTGGGAAGGAATAAATTATGCTCAATTAAATATTTTGAAGGACATAAGTTTCTACACAAGTGTTGGAATTTTGGAGGTAAATAGTCTATGAAAAGCTATTGGTGAGTAGAAATCAGTAGTGGCCACAAAATTTTGATTTGGAAAATAATTCCAAGGATTTTTTTTATAAAGAAGTGTATAAATCCAAAAGACAATATTATCATGAGGATCGAAGAACAACCTACAATTGGAATTTGTAGCAGTGGATATCAGTGTGGGAGATGTTGGAACATAATCAAATGTTCATTGAATGAATAGGCTAAAAATATATATATGGAGGAGACTATGAGAAGCACAAGATGGATGTTATAATTTTAAGGTGGATAAAAACAAAAAATCAATATTCACATTATGTAAAGTTTGAATAAAATTCAGCAGGAACTAGCCTAACAATCTAAGGCTAAGCAAGCTTCAGAAATTGAACACAAATTTGGTAAAAAGGGTGTTGGGGGTTCAAGAAAGACAATGAGTGATGGATAGCAACATTTATATGCTAAAAGGAGGGCACGAAAGATATTTTATGCCACCTTTAAGACAAAAAACAACCCTAGTGTATCACTTATGAGATTTTCTACAAAGAGAAGGTCTCACAGAGACAACTTATAGGGGCAGCGGGACAATGTCAAGCCTTCTACCTTAAATGTAGAACAAAAAAAGGGAGAAGGCCTAGTTGTTGGAGGTGAGGAGGTATTTGTAGTTATTTAATTATTCTTCAAACATGGAAGCTAGAATTGTTATATACCACTTGAAAGACGAGGCTCACCTTTGGTGGGAATAGCTCATGGAAGTGAAGAAATTGGAAGAAAAGAAATTGACATCATGGAAACTTGAGGAATATTTCCAAAGGAAATATTTATCTTAACATTTTTACGAAGGGAAAATGTAGGATTTTTTCAAATTAGAGTTGGGAAACTTCACTATGGTGGAATATCGCTAGAAGTTAATAGAATTTATAAGGTATCTTAGTTTTATTAAAGATGAGAAGGTAAAAATGCAGAGATATGTTAGTGGGGCACCTTCATTCTATGTAAATAGGTTTAAATTTGATGAGCCTAAAACCTTGGATATGACTATGAGAATGACTAAACAATTATATGAGAAAAACAACTAGCAAGCAGTTGTGAAAAAGGCATGTGACAACAACAAGAAGAGTTTGATGGAGTAGATAAAGAATGGATTTAAACCCTCGCCCTTAAAGAATGAGCCAAAAGTGAAATAACAATCATCTATAGTTATAAATGAACCGAAGAGCAATGACATTTTTGGTAATAAATCCTTAGCTCAATGTATCAAATTTTTGGTTTGTTGGGGTTATCATAAATTTCAAGATTTTCGTTATAAGGGTGGAACTAAGAAGACAATTTTCATTATGTAAGTAGTTGATACAATGGAGGAACTAGGTAGAAACATGCCTAGGATCTAGGTTGTGTTAGATAACAATAACAATGAATAGTAGGCACACATGATTGAAATTGAAGGTAAGTTACATAATCATCTTATTACTATTTTGATTCGTTCATGAGTTATTCACATTTATATTGACCAAAAATTTGTAGGAAAATTTAATTTGGAAAAGACCAAGTACTGAATGGCATGAATGGTTCAATTAGCTATAGGAGTAAAGAGAAGAATTATGGAACTAGTGAAATAATTCCCGATTCATTTGAATGGATTGAGTACTAAGGCTAGGATTAGTATAATTTCCTTAGGATCATATGATCTCCTGATCGATATGGATTGGTTGGAGAAGCATTATCCAATTTTGGATTTCCATAATAAATCTTTTACATGTGTTGATGATGAAGGTCAGTATAGATAGGTCCATGGAGCTCACCAATTGATATGTATTAGAGAGATATCATCTCTACAGTTAAGAAATAATTTTAGAAAATGTTTCTAGGTTTTAGTTGTTGATTTGGAGGAACCCAATAGGGATCGATAAGCCAATTTGGAAGATTAGCTAGTGCTAAGAGTGTATGCCAATGTATTTGTTGAAATCCTAGGATTACCTGTGAGGAGATATAGATATTTCTCAATTGACTTTGTTCCTGGAGCTACTCTTTATCTATGACACCTCACACAATGAGTACTCAAGAGCTCAAAGACATATAGATGCAGTTGAAGGAGTTATTAAAGAAGGGGTACTTATGGCCTAGTGTACCTTGTTGTGTTTCTATAGTTTTATTTGTTAAGAAAAAGGATGGAACCTTGCATTTATGCATCGATTTTTGGAAGTTAAATAAGGTGACTATCAATAATAAGCACCCATTCACAAGGATAGATTATTTTTTCGATCGGGTTCAAGGAGCTAAAGTGTTTTCCACGATTTATTTGAGGTCAGGACATCACCAATTATGAATTAAGAAAGAATATTCTAGTAATACAACTTTTTAAACTCATTATGGACATTACGAGTTCATGGTGGTTCCTTTTGGATTAACCAATGTGCCATATGTTTTTATGTGTCTAATTAATGGAGCCTTTTGAGAATATTTGGATAAGTTTGTAGTTGTTTTCATGGACTACATATCTTTGTATTGTAAATCTAAGGAGAAGCATGAGAAAAATATGAGATTGGATTTATAGGTGCTCTAAGAACATCAGTTATATGCCGATATTAGTAATTTTTATTTCCATTAGAAGAAGATTCATCATTTGTGCCATATTATTTTGGAGAATGGCATTTTTGTAGATCTAGAAATGATTAAGGTCATCAAGGAATGGTAAACATCAAGGAATGTTATGGAAGTCAGGTCTTTTATGGGACTAATAGGTTGTTACAAAAGATACATTGAAGGATTTTCTAGGATTTCCCATCCCATCACTTTGTTATAGAGAAAGGACATTAAACTTGAGTGGACCTTTGCTTGTTTGGAAAACTTTCAACAGTTTCACAACGTTTTTAACAAGCTATCCAGTATTAAATATTGTGGATCCAAATGGGATTTTTTGGTATGCACTGATGCATGTCAAGAAGGTATGGGAGAAGTACTTGTGAAAAATGGATAAATGGTATGTTTCAGGTATAGAAAGTTGAAGAAACATAAAAATAATTAAGTTGCACATGATTTAAAATTTGTGGCTATAATTCTTGATCTTAAGATGCAGAGACATTATCTCATGGGTTGAACATTTGAGTTGTAAACTAATCACTATGTTTTGCAACCTTTTTTGGAACAAAAAAATTTGAATGCTCAATATATCAGGTGGCTAGAGTTGTTACCTAAATACAATTTTGAGACTAAATATGTTAAAGGAAATGAGAATGAAGTGGTCTATGAACTTAGAAGAAGAGTTTATTTTATGCATGTTCAACAGTGAGTATATGTAAGGTGGATATAATATCTAGAGTTTTAAAAGTTGTGAATTTAGATAATTAGTATTTGGCCATCAAGAAACATTTATAGTAGAAGGAAAGGGAGCTTAAATATTTATATTATTACCTTAGAGAAGATGAATTTGTTTTGTATAAAATATGTATATACATGCCAAATATGCAAGAGATGAAAGAGTCATCGGATATCATAAGGCTATTACAATGATCAAGAGAGTAGTATTTCTAGCTTAGACTAAAGAAGGATGTAGAGAATTACATAGATAGATGTTTGGAATGATAGAAAGTTAAGGTTGAGCACAAGCACCTAACAGGCTTGTTCCATCGTATACACATTCCTTAGTGGAAGTAGGATGTGGTGTTGATGTATTTTTTACTAAATTTCCTCAGAAAGGTAAAGGGAATGATGCAATTATGGTACTGGTTGATATTCTTACCAAAGCTACTCATTTCATACTTGTAAAATCAACTCATAAATCATCCAGAATAACTAATATTTTTATTAGAGAAGTAACTATGTTACATGGTGTGCCTAGGATGATTATATCAGACAAATATTTAAAGTTGACATCTAATTTTTGGATGTGATTATTTAAAGGGATATGTACTAATTTCAATTCTAGTATTGTGTATCACCAATATTTTGTTAGATATACTAAGCATGTCAATGATGTGATTGAGTATATGTTGTGAATGTATGACATTTTTAAACAATCCAAATGGGAGGAATACCTACATTTGGTATATTTTTAGTATAATAATAGATATCATGATTCATTATAAATGAATCTATTTGAGGCGTTATATGGCATGGGATGTCATACTCCTGTGATTTGGAGAAATTTGATAGAAAGAGTCATGGTTAATCCTAAATTGCTCAAAGAAATGGAAGAGCAAGTTGTGGAATTAAGTAAAATCCTAATGTTTCCCAATACAGGAGGAAACGTTATGTAGATAAGCATAGAGTTCATACCAAATTCAAAGTCAAATACCATGTGTTTTTTGAAAGTTAGGCCATGGAAGAGCTCATTAAATATGGGGAGTTTTTCCAAATTAGAAACATGTTATTGTGGATCATTTGAGATCCTATAGAGGATTAGTTCAATGGAATACATACTTTCTTTACCTACATTCATGCATGTTCATGATGTATTTCAGTTGTATTTGATTAAAAATTATGTTCCTAATACTAATCACATGATTTATTGGGATACGATCTAGGTGAAGCTAGAGGGAAATTTCTAGGTACATTCCATACAAATTTTGGACAAGATGGTCAAGGTGCTCTAGAATTGAGCCATAAAAATGGTAAAGGTGCAATGGAACCTGCTCAATCATCATGAGGTCACATGGGAGAAATAATATGTAATGAGGGTAGAGTACCCTCATATATTTTACTAATTTACTATATATACATGTGTATATTTGATACTATGGACAATGGATAAAATAATGGGGAAAAGGAATATAATACCCCTGCTAGTTTATAATGTAAATATATATGTAACTTAAAATTAGGTTAGTGAGAAAAACTATTTTTCAAGCCTGCACACCTATGCATTTATGTTATATGTTTTTGAGGCCAACGTGCCAAGGCATATATGTAATTGTTGATTAAATGAACAAATTTCAAAGTTTGTAAATATGATATATATAATGTACATATTGTTTTGCAAAACTATAATATAAAATGGGTTGGCTATGGATCCCACTCCATGGTAAAGAGTACGGGGGTTAAGGAACTCCATGGAGATAATAAACAAAGTGTTTGATCACAAATTCAAGTTGCATAGGGAACCTAGCGCCCATGTGGCTCCAATGTGTGGCACGTGTCGGAGAGAGCCTATGCAATATATATTTTTTCAGAAAAGAGATGGAGGCATTAGTATATAATTATGATTATGATATGGATTATTATTTTCATGACTATTATGATCCTGATTATTATTTTGAGGATTATTTTTGGCTTCGGTTGTGAGTAACCAGTTTGTGAACCCCAAGATTGGGTTCTAATACTACCTGGGAGTTGTTTTAGTTTATTGCATGGAGGTTGCCTAAATAGCCATGTAACAACATGATTGTTTTGATGGTACCTTGGCAATTGATGTGGCCTAGAGAGTTCTTCGAGCCTTCTATTAGCATGATTGGCTGGCTCACACCTTGGTCATGGAAGTACAATTGTTTATGGTTTACAATTTATTATGTAGTTGTAGCCCCAACTTGGTGGCGACCTTTGGTTGAAATCTGTGAACCATGTGGTCTATGATAGGGAGGAATGTGAAGAGCCCATAGATAGTTTGATTTCCTTGACAACAATAGTGTTTACTATTATGTTCCATGATTATTTAATGTTATGCATTTATGTGCCTCTTTCATGTACTCATGAATTTATGCTTCCAGCAATAGATTTGGTGTTTTTTTACCAATTTGCATAATTCCTTTAAATTTCATTGTGTGTGCATTTGTTTTCCTAGCTAATGTGATGTTAATTATCATTAAGTTCCATTAGCATTCTGATTATTATACTTCTGAGATATATGTATAAATTTTTCATTATCAGAGGTTAGGGTTTTCTCTCCCACAGAGAAATCATGTGTTTTAAGTATTCGGGTGGTGGTAGCGTTGCCTAAGAGGAGGTCATGTACATTACAAAGTGGAGGGCATGATTTTTTCTCCCATGGAGAAATCACTTGTTATAATTATTTTGGTGGTGGTAATGTTTCCTAGTAGAATTTTGAGGAAATTACAAGAAAGGAAGAATAAAAGAATGAAAATTTTACTAACTATATTTACGTATATGGATAAGGAATAAAATTATCATGAGAATGTCGTATGAATTTTACCATATGTAGACACTTTTGTGATATTACATCCATGGATGAGTGATATAGCCATAATCAATATTCCAATCAAAAGGGAGGTTTAGTTAATGGGAAAACCTTGAATGGTTGAAGTTGTTATGTTGCAGTTGAGGTAACAAGGAAACACTTGAGATAGAAGGCCTTGAGTCTAATTCCAATATAGGTGACCTAGGTGACCAAGGCTTGATTCCCTAAAGAGAAATTATAAGGGACTCTTTAGAGAATTGATCAAGAATAGTAAGAATAATGTTTTGTTGTTATGCTTTGGTCAAAAGTAAACACTACCTAGTTTCCTCAATAGGAAGTTATTTGGTACTTCGAGCTCATTAGAGCAAGTATGCAAGAGAAGGTTCTCTTGTTAAATGAGAGACATATTTTATAGGAGTATATTTGAATATTTTGAGTGAATGAGTAGGAAAGTAAAGTCCTATAAATTATTTTAGCACTATAATATAAGTAATAAGCATCATGTGTAAGTGGTGCACATGGATATATGTGTGTGTTCCTATGAAGGTATGTAGGATATACCTAAAGGTATAATTGAGTCTCTAGTATAATGTGTGGTGTTGATGCATAATAAATGTCATGGATTCTATTCTAAGAGTGGAGCAAGGAGTATAAATTTCTACTAGCAAGGTTTACTTTTTGTATGTCGGTCGTTATTTACCGAATATGCCAAATGGAGATGATAATATCCCTAGATAAGATTGTGCAAGTGCTAACTTGGGAAAGCAAGTGGGAATTCTATATGCATATTTCATTTCCTCATGGTAAGAGTCCCTAGGTGAATTTTCATTGAGGCAATCACAAGAACTTGAAGATGTTTTGAACCTAAAGAGGAAAGATCATGTTAGGGATGTAAGGTTAATTCCATATTTCATAAGGATGTGCTACATTTTCTCTTGATATGAAAAGGAACTTGAAATAAAATTGATAATTGAGTTCCTTGTTTGAATTAATATTCAAACATGAATGGTAATGGATACCAATAAAGTAAGTTTTTGTAAGGTCGGAGGTCAAATACATTAAGTTTGTGTGAGAGCCAAAGAAAATTTGTTAGGATACAAAGTAATTTATGAACTGATGATGAGATTATCAGTACTAATGTCCGACAATTTAATGAAATAAAATGGCCATGTTGCTATCATTGTTGGGAAAATGGGAATAACTTAAAATTTTAAAGTTGATTGAGCCTCTTATGATGTGCACATTTGTTGTAACACCCCCATCCCACATTTACCCAAGCTAGTCGGTACTCTTGGCAATAAATGTGATGGAGAGTTACTATGATGTGATTCAACTCCATATTTATAGATAAGGAAGTGGAATTGACAAAACATAACCCATTTGACATTTCTTCAGAGCTACAAAACATTCAGGAGAAACCCAACCCTTCTCGATGCCTAGCCCCTAAGAAAACTTGTCAATTTGCTGAGCTAGACCCCAAGTCACTCCCATTACAAGCCTTGCATGTGAATGAGATCCTTCATTCACTCCCATAGTAAGGAATGCATGTGATTGTGGCCTTTTTCAGGCAGTTTTGAGTTAGTGACCCTAGATTTTGTGCCACTTTTCAAGGCTAGTTCTTAGGCCTCTTCCCAGAACTTGATGAAACTTCCAGAAATGATAAATAAAAATCAAATAAAGCTACTAATGGAAATATTGGTACAAGTAATTGACCTGGCCTCTACTAGCCATGACAAGAATTTTGTCAAACATATCACAAACATGTAACCTACAAGTTATAACCACAGATATGAGCATATGGGTCTCATACTTATCAGAAATCATCAAGAAGAATTGATTCCTTACCAAAATAGTTGCATTATCATCTATTACCTCATACATTCATTCACATTTCTTGTACTAATCCATGATGAGAGCCATAACCAAAGTCTTTCGTGAACTATGCTTATAACCAACAAATAACCAACATAATGACAAGAGTAGAACAAGCATAAAAACCACATATTAACAAGTACATTTGCACATGAAATATCAAAGGAAAATAATTTCTTATTAATGTATGCATAAGCCAACCAAGTCAGGGACTTCCACGTACCAACCGACCATAGATTAGGTTGAACCAAATCTTCCTTTCAGCCAATCATCCCCACGCCATATTCCAAGCATGAATGTGGCACTCACAATGGAACCAATCATGGCTTCCTCGGGCTTTACTGTATATCAACCAAGGGATTCCTAGGCCCGAAATTGTCATCAATTCAACCAAGATTTACGCAACCCCACTAGATCACTAGGCCCTATACAAACATGGATGCCTCTAGATCTCTTCACCTAAACCATGAAGAATTTTTCTATTTCCACCTCTTGGATTTACCGTGTATGCCACCATTATCGGTCAAGGGATTCTTAGGCTTGCTAGGTCTCAACCATATTGGCCTTACCATGTATCTCTCCATTATTGGTCAAGGGATTCCTAGGCCCAATCAAGGGTATTCACAACCAAGCTTTACAGTATATCCCACCAAAGGATTCCTAGGCCATGTGATTAATCCTAAGACCACCCCACTCAACTTTGAATTCATCTGAAAATCCATCTCAACCAAAACAAGAGAGCCCCACCACACCATGGCTATCTAGAAATGACAAGGCAAGTTTGAAAACCACTTTCGCACCTGGAAAGACCCATGCCAATGACATCAAGAGAACCAGAAACACACATGCATGACAAAACTAGTAAGGAAATCATACATGCAACTTTATATCTACAAATAATTCCATTGTAGACACTTGGTTCCCACTCTTCCTTACTTGATCCTTGCTTCCTTTTTCTTTCTTATCCATCCTATTCCTTCTTTCCTTTAATGATAGAGTGATCCAAGGATAATATAAGTGTCCAAGAGTATGAGAGAGTAGAGAGAATAGATAGGGATATAAAAGTGAACTGGAAAAAGGTTGTGAAATGATCCCCAGAAGCCTTTTTATTAATGAGGCATCTATTTTTCTTCATTTTCCATTATTTTCCTTCATTTTGCCCTCACAAGCAACCTATGACCTTTCACCTTCATTTTCTCCTAATTTCCATTATTTTCATAAATAAAATACCAATTAATGCCACTTTTCCTTTCCAAATCCTTTTCCATTACCTTTTTCAACTTGCGTAACCATAATAAACCAAATTAACACCCACACTATGATGTTCTGCCCAACCTATAGCTTGGAATATGTGTCTCATGAACTTAGTTATTTTTTTTCCTTTATTAACTTTATTACATGGATTTTTTACCAGGGTTGTTACAGAACCCTCCCCATTAGGGTAACACCATCATGGGTGTTCAATGACACCTACAACAAACAATACTACTATAAGAAAAACATACTACCCACGGAGCTTTATAACTTATTTTGATGTAGTATTTACAATGATCATCCTATTGAGAAGAAAACCAACATGAGGAACATAAACACATGATAAGAATAATTACATGACACCCATACCATTGATTGGAGCTTTATAACCTAGCTCATGGCAGTATTTACATCCATATACATATATACATATACCAAAACATCACACTAAAACATATACAAAAAACATTCTCTCAACTAGGTAATAAAGAAGGATATATAGCTCACATCTGATCTGCCATCTCCCATTTAGCTTCATTAGGCCCAAAGTGCTTCCACTACACTTTAAACTGCTTGATTGCTCAATTCTAGAGAATGATAATATTTCTATGAAAAATATGCTAAGGTTTTGGCTATATTTATCCTTCTAGCTCCACCTGCAATGTAGACCAATCACTCACATGATCAACATATTTAACATACTTCTTAGAAATGAAACATGGAAAACATCATGGACATTCACTATCAGAGGTAGTGAAAGTTGATAGGATATTTTTCCAATCCTTTTACAAATCCTGAAAGGTCCATAAAATAGAGATGCCAGAGGGTAAGGAGTCTCACCTGAGGTGTTTTGCGACTAGAAAGGGAGAAAGGTTTAGCATGGGATAAAGGTAACACCAATCGGGCATCGTCTAATAATGAACATGTATTCATTATATCCGAGACAGAGATAGAAACATACAACGATTACATAAGAACTACTATATACATGCATTTGATGTAACATTTAAATTTTTTAGAAACTCATCACATTGGGGAGTCCATACGCATCGTGATTCACAACCAGTCTAGCTTCTTTCTATTAGCTTAACATTATAACATTACAATAGAAATGTGGCACGCCTTAAGGAACTATAAGAAATACTCATATCAGACCCCTGGGTTCGACATCAACCATCATAGGACTAAGTTCTCCTTGACTCCTTTACTCTGCTACCCGTCTGTTGCGACTGAATATCTGTCGCTTACTCTAGTAGCCTTGCTAATTATCGCATTCACCCATCAACCAACAATATTATTTTACGGCTCTTTCCTTTTGTATTAGTTTCTGTTGCTCGGACTGATAGTTCTTGCTTGGCTGCTCTTATGCCTTCCCGCCCACTTAGTTACCTTTATCTTCCACTGCCACCTTTTGGCAACTCTTGTGCAAATGCTTCTCTCTGCCTTGCTGTCCTACCGACTCTTCTACAAGCTAACGATTGTTTCCACCCATTCCTTCTCATCCTTCGATTAGCCAAAATTGATCAAAACCTTTCCAAAATTAAATTAAGGTGCCAACAAGCCCCGACAACAATCCTTTGGCTCATCCTCGAGTCAATTCATTTTGACCTCGGTCATTTCTGCTAGTATTTCCATTGGCTCTATGGGTGGTATTTATACTATCAATTGTGTTGGTTCTATTTCCAGTTGGCTTACCTCGACATTCTTTTGAAGTGGAATCTGTCTCCACTACACTTTCTTGCCTCTGAGGGTCCCCTGTTCCACACTTTCTTGTCTCTGAGGGTCCCCTGTTCCAAACGAAGTCTCCAAATTTGGAACAATATTCAGGGTTTGCTACCTGCATTCTCTATATATTTGAATGGTAGAGTCCCATTGGGCGAGGATTGCATCAACACGTTGAGTAAATGCCTCGACCAAATTCCATGATAGTTCCATTGGTTGCTGACTTTGCAGGTCACTCCATTGCTATTTGCTAGAGTCGCACACCTCCTTCAGAGTCAAAACCTGCATCTAAACCAGTGGTTACAGATCTCTGATTATTCTCTTCGAATTTGTAGATTCCTCCTCAATGCGATCGACTTGGGCCTGAATGGTGGCAATTTGTTCATTGATCTGCCACAGTTGGGCAGGGTTTGTACATTCCCTTGTGCTTTCAAATAGGGTTTGTATTTACTCTCTCATCAATTAGATTGAGTGATTCTTCAGCACCAAGATTCTTGGCTAGTCATGGACCTTGTTCATTAGAGCATAACTGTCGGTGAGGGTGTTTGCTAAGGCTTGTTTCTTGGCTTCCCCTTCATAAATGTTTCCCTCGACCATCCTTGCCTAGATATCCACTGGATCTAGAATTGTGGACCTCACCATATCCAACTTCTTCTTCATATCAACATTGGTAGCTACCAAGTTGGAGCATGATTCCTGGATGTGGTCACAACATTTTACCAGTGTGCACGTCATGATGTTCGCTAATGCCTTTGTATCTGTCTCAATGATTGTTGGCCAGAATGTCTGGAGCTGCTACATGATTTGATTAGCCTGGGCTCGCAAATTTGAATTTTCTTGATCATGTTCCTCTGCTACATTCTACAACTATCTTGCTTGATGTTAGTGTTCCTTGGCCAGATCCTCGTGGAACTGTTCGACCCTATGCACTGCTTGTTGTATAAATGAAAATAGTTGGGTCGACAACTAGTGCTAGAGTGTGTCGGCCTGCATTTTATTGGATTTTGGAAACTACCATTGGATGGGTAGGCCATTGGCGATGGATTTGTCAGAGTGGGATGCAAGTGAATGAGCTTGCTACAATTGTGGAGTGAATTATGGAGTGGGTGGAATGATGCTACCGTTTGGGACTACTGTGATCTTTACAGGGAAAGATGGTAGGTATGGTACAGTCCTTGCCACCTGCAGAATAGTACCTAGTCCTTTCCCCTGTGGTGGGTCTGACCCAAATGTTGGTGATGAAAATGATATGGGTTATGTTCCATGTGTACGAGTGGTGCTCTCTGCCCACCCGGCTGACTAAACTTTTGTTTCCACAGTCGTCTTTCATCGGCCTCCTAGGAGGGTCTCTAACAAGGTTGTGGAGGTGGAGGTTGTGTTCGGGCAAGATTCTCGCAATTGAGATAGAAAGGTGGAAATGGTAGGAATTTCTTCAACTATGGGGGTTATAGAGACTGAGTGCTCGGTCTAGGTAGTAAGATCGACAATCAGGGCCAGTGCGACAGTTTTCGGATTTTTGGCAGCTGAATTGCAGATAACTTGCTTTTTCTTTGGTTTGGGGACTATTGGCTCAGAGGGAGGCTGAACTACTATGGTGGGGAGTTTCATGACCAACAGGGTTTTTATGATAGGAGAAAACATGGTGGAGTCTTGAAACTGGGCAGGATAGTTGCTCTCACCTAATTCGAAACTAGCAATTATTCATTTGAGCTCGAACATCTTTACCTCCATTTGAAGTACCATTGGCTGGATTTCATCATCGGTTGGCCACTTCGTACTTATCTCCACCACATATCACCCTTGCACTTGCTTCTGTAAGGCTCCAAAAATATATTTGTATTTCCCTTCCTTGATTTTATAGGCTACTCCCGGCCATGATCCAACCTCTTTGTGCAGTGCCTCTACCATTAGTACAAACCTATGTGTCCTCATCTTAAATGTCTCTAGGTGGATGCACTGTGGCATCAGGTAAGTTTCCTCATGTGATGCTCTGTTCCAAAGTGTTTTTGAGAATTCGTTGAGTAGAACCTTTGGTATCCTTTTCATTGCCCTTATGGTGTCCAACATTTTCTCGTACCAACCTTTGAAAGCTATTTCATTTATCTCCTTCATGCTGGGGTCTCTTGTTTCTCTCCATGGGTCATAATGGAGTGTTATCAGTTGGCCTTCGATGATGGTTTCCAATTCCCTTTGCTTCAGTGGCCTCCACTTCCACATTACCAACGACATCAAAAAGTATCTAAATACAAAACTAGTACTCCACTTGTATATATCCTTGCAATCTTGAAATATGTTGTTGAGAACACATGCTGACCTATTCAATACCTCTCCCTTGCAATATTGTTCCACCATCAAAATGGTTTCTAATGTGCATTCATTCTTTGTAAAGTGACGCATTGTCTTGCCTACTATGAGGTAGCAGGAATCCCTGATATTGACCTTGTTGATTCTATCGAGTTTCGCTCCTCTCCCGCCCCACTCAGTCCTATATCTGGCATAGATATTCTCCTCTAACTTTTTCTTGGCTCTCTCAACCCCTATTTGAAATGTTGTGCTAACTCCATTCCCTCCCTTGGATAGCCCTCTTAGACAACTAATATCTTCCACATCGATGGGATACTCCTTATCGAACAACAGTGATCGTCCATGCATCCTCCTCGCCAAATGTTTGGTACACTGCACTGCAGTGAATTGGGTGTTGAACGTAGGTGAACTCCTAAAATGGAGTAGCATCAATCTATATATCCCTTTAAACTCCTTCCTAACCCTCTAGGTATTGGTTCCATCCTCCTTCTAGAAATCCTCTGCATAAACTTCCCTTTTCATAGTTGGGAACTAGAAACAATTTGTAAAATCATTATCGATTAAATTTGCGGAGTCATATTTTCCATACAAGTTATCGACCACTACAATTCTTCCATCCAATGTATCCTGTGGGACTGATACAATTCCTTTTTCCATCTTCTCTCATATATGATACACAATATGCACTTGAGTTTTCCTGCTCCTCTGTCTCTACAAATGTTCTTCAAAACGGCTCTGTAATTCTTCTTCTATCTACGATTGAAGTTCTACAATGCTCTTCATTATCCTACAAATTAAGTAGCCTGACCTAACACGATGATTCTTGACTAACTGGACTTTGACAACTAATTACTTCGACAACTTTCCCATGTGTTCTAGCTATACCTTGTCGCTGTCGGCTGACCTGGACTTGACGACCATGACGTGGACTGGGAAAGTACAGAGTGGGCTGTAGGGTGTATTTATTTTTTCGTGATTGGGTTATTTATTAACTAAATTTGTACTTAAGGGAAAATATTTTTCGGCCCCTACGTTGATATCTTCCTTATTAATTACTTAACATGGAAATGACTATCGGTACAGCGGAACGGAAGGGTATTGCGTGTGATCATAAATTCTACGAAAAGTGCATGGTCCCATGTACCATGCTGACTGGGATTACATGTGTAACTACTAACTCTTCCCCCACGAACACAAATGGGTTGCGGCATGCCAAAATTGCTGCCACAACCTCATTATCGTTCTTCTTATTTCAATGACATGCCTAGACTAATGCTGTTGATTTTATTTTTTTTCTTTTTATGTTTTGCAGAAAGGCTTCAGGCATGCGCCATTCACCCATCCATGTAGTAAGACTCCATCTAGTTGTGCGACCCTTACTGCTCCTGAATACTTGATCTCCATGACTATAAATGGTCCTAACCAGTGCATCTGTAGTTTCGCTAGGAACTTCTGGAACTTGTTGCCATATAGGAGTACATGTTCTCCTATTTCAAAAGAATTCTTCCTGATATGCCTATCATGCCATTCTTTTTTCCTTCTCTTCTCTAATGATTGATGAAACTCGGCTAAGAAGCGAGTTTTGTCAAGTTCCAATAGCTGACTCAGTTTGTCCCGCATGGCTATGTTGTTTATCATTCTTGTGGCTTCAGATATGAACATACTTGGTAATATAAATTCTATTGGAACCACAACTTCCATTTCGTATACTAGCTTAAATGGATTTTTCTTATGAAGTCCCTTTATTGTTGTCCTATATTCCCATATAGTTTCAAGTATTATTTCATCCCAATCATCCCTGTTGGTCGACACGACCTTTGTTATCCCTTTCTCCAAGATTTTGTTGAGTGCTTCCACTCCGTCGTTTACCTGAGGGTCATGGGGGCTACTCTTATTATGATAAATCATGAAGGTTCTTAGTAGACTCTCAATGGTTTCATTTAGTAAGTGCCTTCCCTGGTCACTTGTTAGGATTCTTCGGCATCCAAACCTTGAGACTATGTTCTCAAAAATAAACCTTGCAGTTGTTTCTATTGTACAGTCCTTGACGACTGCCACTTTTGCCCACCGAGTGAGGTATTATGTTGCTATTATTATGTATCTTGCTCATGAGTGCCTCATTGGTGGTGTGTGGGTCCAATAAAATCCACTACCCATTTATCAAATATTTGAACTGTGTCAATAGGATGTAGAGGAAACTCATCCTATCGTGAAGGTTTTCCAACCCTCTGACAGACGTCATAGCTCTTAGAAAATTCTTTAGAATATTTGTGAATAGTTGGCCACTCAAATCTTAATTGTAGTATATTTCTTGCAATGGCTTTACATCCCACATGGCATCTTGCAACTCCCACACAGCATTCCCGAGCACATAATTTCTTTCATGTTGGAGGACATAACGCCTAAGTAATTGATCTAAACCCATCCTATAGAGGTTTCCTACGATCAAGTGGTATTATATGGCCCTTACTACCAAGTGTCATCTTTGTGCTACTATATATCCTTCTGGGCAATGATCTGTTGTTAATAATGTGACGATCTCTTCTAGGTGATCTGGGATCACCTCTATTCTAAATAAGTCAGCGTCGAGCAACCGATCATCCACTTCTCCTTCATTATCCCCGGTCTCCAGTCTTGAGAGGTGTTCTAGACCCACATTCATTTTGTTCGGCTTTATGACCACCTCGAAAGTGAATTCCTGGAACAGCAATAACCATCGCAATATTCTTCCTTCTAGCACTGCCTTGTTTACAAGTATGAGTGTGGAATGGTTTGTAAATAATTTGAATGGTGCGCCCAATAAATATTGCTTGAACTTTTGGAGAGAATAAACCATTGTCAAGGCTTCTCTCTCAATTGTTGTATAATTTCTCTCCACAATCAACAACTTTTGGCTAGCATAGTACACCCAATGGTCCATATTCTTTTCCCCTAATTGCACTAAGACGACTCCCAGCACTATACTCGATGCGTCGATGTGCACATGGAACATTTTGTTCCAATGTGGATATACGAGTATAAGCATGCTTACCAGTCTTTCCTTTAACTTATTTAGAGTCGTCTAACAATCCTCAATCCAAATGAACTCCTCCGTTCTTTTCAGCAGTTTTTCCAGTGGGGCTATGATTGATGCATGGTTCTTGATGAATCGTCGGTAGTACCTCGTCTGACCTAGGGTTGATCTTAGTTCTCTTATGTTGCACAGTGGTTGCATGTGGACAATTTCTGCAACCTTCTTTGGGTCTACACATACTCCATCCTTGTAGACGATATGGCCTAATAGTGTTCCAAATGAGACTACAAAGATACATTTCTTGAGGTTTAAAGAAATCTACACTTTCTTGCACCTTTTAAACATTACTCTTAATAAGATGGTGTGTTGTTTTAATAGACTATGCACTATCCAGTCATCCATGCACACTTCTAGAAGCTTGTGAATGTATTCTTAGAATTCTTCTATAACAATCCTTGAGAAAGTCATTGGTGCATTCTTTAGTCTGAATACATTACATTGTATGCATATGAATCCCACTCTGTAGTGAATTTTGTTTTTCTTTTAGCCTCCTCATCTATTCAAACTTGGTGGTATCCTAAAAATCCATCTATGAACGAATATGCTTCATTCCCTACCACATTATATAGGACTTCATCACTGAAAGGCGTTGGAAATGGGTCATGCACACATGCGTTGTTACGGCTTCTATAACCAGCACATATTTTGATCTTGATTTCATCCTTCTTGTTCTCCATGACTATTCGGCTTACCCACTCAGCTTCATCTACCAGAAATATAATTCTTGCTTTTAACATTTTGTCGATTTCCTTCTTAACTTTCTCCTTCGCCCTTGGGTTTAATCTATATGGTTTGTGTTTTACCGCCTGGCATCTATTCTCAAAACAATCTTCATTTCCATTATATTTCCTTTTATCCCTTTCATCTCTACTACCTGTTACACAAAAATATCGTCACCATGATTATTTGCAGTCAGTATGGGTCTATCATCACTTATACTAGCCTCCTAAGCAAGTCTCAGACCTTAGCTCTTCATGTCAAGCTTTGCAAATGAGAGAAAGACATTGAAAATCAATATTACTTTGGTTCTGCACTTTCTCCTACTTTTACCTGCGGACCCGCATCCTTTGTTCATATTACTTGCGTACCTGCACGCTCTATCTGTAAAGGGGTGGGTGTGTACCCCTGTAAAAGTCAAAAAGGCGCAAGTTTATCCTTAAAAACTCACTTTTGGTTTAATTCTAGATGTTTCTAGAAGGATTTTGACGTGGAGTGTTCTCTCCAAGGTGGTTCATGCATCCCAAAAGAGAAGGAGCTAATCCCTTGATAGGAGGAGCTATCCCTTTGAAGGAGGGCTTTATCCCTTTGAAGGAGGACCTAGTAACGTCCCTCCATTGCACTATAAATTAAGGCATTGGGTCAATTGCTGGAGAGGTTAGAAGCTGAACATTTTTTAGGGTAAATGCTGATGGAATTGGGACTTCTTAGTTAAACTTGAGAGGAGAGATCACATACCTTTTGGTTTCATTGGGAAGTGAGTGAAACTTGTCAAAGTAGAGGAGACTTCTTGTCGAAACCTGGGAGGAGCTTGTACAGCATCAAGGCACAGGTTGTAAAGTTTTTCTTCATTTGAATTAATACAATCAGATTCATTTTCTCAACAAATTGTCTTATGTGGTTTGTTTCATAATCTCCTTGATCATTATGATGAATATGCTTTATGATATTGGCTTTTCAGGTGCTATTTAATTTGGTTTGCTTGTTTGTGTTTGCAGAATTACACTTCAAGGAAGCTCATTTGGAGCGAGGGAGCGAGGCTTCCATAAACTTGCATTGGATCCAAGGTAGGCCTAAAACACTTGTTTGCCTCTGTTTTAATTGCATATTTAGAGAAAGGTAGTTTTTGATTGGCTTGCGTGTCACTAGATATCTGTAGATACTAGGAAGGTCGATCTTGTCCGCAACCTCGACTCTTTTCGCATGACAAAATGGCGACTCCGCTGGGGACTTGATTGTTTTCCTTGTTTTCATTTTGACCTGAGAAACTTGCCTTTTTGTTTTTGTTTTTGACTTATTGTGTGTGGAATTGGGTGGATTTAGTGGATCTAGGTTTTTTCTGGCTTTTCATAACTTTAGGAGAAGTCCACACCCTGTGCTTGTATCACAGTGCGTACCTCTACGCATGTTTACTTTGCACACAGAGCGTGCACGCACCTGTGCAAACTCTTAGCCTGCGGACCCTGCTAAATTTTTGAAAAACTTGATTTTTTCCTCTTTTAATTAGTTTTATCTTGGTTTAGGTGTTGTTATCCTCTGCCCAGACCTGCTTATGACTTGTCAAAAGCTTTCCTTGGTCTAATTTCATTGGTGTTAGGGTTTTAGGTGAAATTCCTAGAAGTTTTGGTTGTCGGTCTTGATTTTCATTTTGGTTGTGTAGTAGCTCAGAGCTTAGAGGCATAGAAGCCTTAGATCACCTTGGTTTTTACTGGCCTTCTTATGAGTCTGACCATTTGTAAAATCAACCTTTGTTGAGGAATCCATCTTGAGTTTTCTCTTTCCAAAATTTTGAAAAGCTTGTGTTAAAAGTTTGGATTTCACTTTTACAAAAAGAACAAAAGATTGCTTGTTTTTGACTGATTTGTGATTATGGACAAGTTAGTCCTTGATTTGCTTATCACCAAGTAAAACATCCTTGAAAAGACAAAAACATTTTGTAAGCTTTTACTTCAAGTAGTTTTTTATAGTTTGTAGATCTTAAGATTTGCTTTGTTCATAGTTTTCTCAAGATTTGCTTTAGTCATAGTTTTGAATGTTTTTATAAATAAAACAAATCTCTTTTGAAAAAGTTTGTTTTGGTAGCATTTGAGCGTTTGAATGAAAAAGGAAATTCTTGTGCAAATAACTAGTTGTCTCGTTT
>APFE030361625.1:83525-116250 GCA_000404065.3 Pinus taeda
TGCTGCTCCTTCAGGGTCTCATGCCGCTGATGGTATGATTGGTACGGTTAATACCAAAAGTAAGAAGAAGTTTTCCAAGAATTCTTATCCTATCATAACCTTTCCAGATTCCCCAATAGGAGAGTCTTCCATGGAACTTTCCGCAGATATTCACATTGTAGAGTCATCTACGGCTAAATCAAAAACCGGTGGTAAGAAGAAAGGGAAGAAGAAGAATAAAACAAATAAGAATTCAAAAGAGAAACCCAAAAAAGCGGAATCAACTGATGAAAAATGCAAACCTCGTTATCCGTGTCTCATCTATGATGAAGAACATTATACGAGAGACTGCCCTCATCGTGCAGAGGTTGTGAAAATTTTCAAAGGTTCCCAAACTCCTGTTGTCTTGAAGGATCCTTTTCCAGCTCATGACAGTAAGATGATATGTTCATCCTCCAGATCCAATGAAGAACCCATATTGATGATGTACCATGTTAGGATTGCGACTCGATCGCAAGATTACGGCAGTAAAAGTCATGTTGATGGTAAATAAGCAGAATCTTCTCATTCGAACCCATCAACCTCATCTCCCGGTTCTGATCCACTACAGATCGAGAAACCTAATCCAGACTTAGTAATCAAACCGCCCGCCAAGGGTATACTTCGAAATTATGATTTCAATCCACATGCGAGAGTAGCTCAGAACTATAACATTGTTGAGGATTTAGCTGTTTCCCCCTCAACAATGTTGGCTTTGGAAGTGTTGCAATCCTGTCCAGCACAACGCAAGTTACTTTTGTCGGCTATAGGAGCTGTTGACGTTCAGGACCCAAACCTTATAATCTTCGATCTAGAAAATAGTGCACCACGCTTACCTCATCAGATGGCTATCTAGATTCCAGTGATAGTCAAAAAAATACCTGTTCATTGGACTGTGATCGATCAGGGAGCTTCGACGTGTATTATGTTGATACAGTGTTGGAGATCGCTTGGTTCTCCTTCACTAAATCAATCCCTGACGATTCTAAAGGCCTTTCATGGCCGTGGGTTTCATACTTGCGGCATTTTACAGGACCTACCTATAGGGGTTGAAGGTAAAACCGTTAATCTAGATGTGGAGGTGGTTGATGCCTCTCTGGATTACAACCTTCTCTTGGGTCGTAGTTGGTCTTACACTATGGAAGTTGTTGTTTCATCGGTCTTTCGGCTTATAAAGTTCCCTCATAATGGAAAGATCATAACCTTAGACCAGTTTTCATACTTTTCATCTGACCCAGCCTTTGTTGAGAGCATTCAACATGTTGTTAAAGCGATGATCCCGTATAAGGATGTTGGAGTAGGGCTAGTTAAAGATTCCGGTTTACTGGGCACTTTTCCTTTTCCTCCTATCAACGCATCATCTTCTACTGCAAACATTCATATGATTTCATCAGAGACCATTGTTAATGATGATCCTTGGATCATACCTTCTGAATCTGAGATAGACTCATTTGGTACTCTTATGCCTTTGAGTCCGTATGAACTTGCGTATCAGATTGTTCAGTCGTTTTCAGACACAATATCAACCCAAATCGACTTAATGAATGTGGTCCATGAGGAATCACTTTCAACATCAAACTCAGATTTAATAACGTTTTCAGAACTTGTTCAAACAGATGAGAAAATTCGTGAAATCCTATGCGTCGATGAGTTACCATGGGAAGATCTTCATCACAGATCTTCATTTTTACCCGAGCACGATCATTTTGAAAATGATTTTTCATCAATTTTTACGACTGAATATGTTAACGATTCTTAGAATCCAATGAAACATCTTGATTTCGAGTTAAACTTGGGAAATATTTCTCGAACTATTCCCCTTGACATTACAGTTCAGCCTGGAGTTGTTGAAAACATTCATATAGGTGCCTCTTGTATGGAAGATGAAATTCAAACATATACAACCCTATTTCAAGAATTCCATGATGTGTTTGCCTAGTCATATGAGGAAATGCCAGGAATTGACCTAGCAATTGTAATTCATGAAATCAAAAATTTCCCAGACGCTAAACCCATTTGGCAATGTTTGCGTCAGATTCACCCAAGAAAAGCTGCTGCAATTAAAGCAGAAGTTGAAAAATTACTTAAAGCATGTTTCATTTATCTGATCCGGTTAACGGATTGGGTATCGAATATTGTTCCTATTAACAAAAAGAAAGGGACAATAAGAATATGTATCGACTATAGGGACATTAACCGAGCATCTCCAAAGGACAATTATCCTACTCCCTATATCGATCAAATCATTGACTATTGTGCCGGCAGCGAAATTTTCTCCTTTATGGATGGCTTTTTCAGATACAATCAAATCAATATTCTTCCTGCTGATCAACCAAAAACGGCATTGATTTGTCCATGGGGGACATTTGCTTATTGCAAACTACCTTTTGGGCTCAAGAATGTAGTGGAAACTTTTCAACAGGCCATGTCTTACGCTTTTCATGATATTAAGCACATTGTGCAACCCTATCTCGATGACTTGCATGCTCATTCATTACATCGAGCTGATCATCTCGTCCATTTAAGAGAACTTTTTATGAGGTGTAGGCATTATCGGATTAGGTTGAATCCCCACAAGTGTGTGTTCTGTATTGAAACGGGTCGGTTACTAGGATTTGTTGTTTCGAAAGCCAGCATTCGTGTCGATCCCTCGAAGGTTGAAGCCATTATCAAATTTCCCCCTCCTTCGAGTCTTCGCCAACTCCAAAGTTTGCAAGGGAAAGCAAAATTTTTACATCGATTCATCCCTAACTACACCGAGATCACAAAGGGTTTTACCCGGTTGTTGAAGCAAAATACTTCATTCTTTTGGGACGAGATAGATGAGAAATCTTTTGATGCGCTAAAACACGCGTTGACCCATGCATCGCTGTTGCATCCTCCCAACTACAACCAGGACTACTTCTTGTATCTCGCCGCTTCCTATTCCACCATCGGAATGGTGTTAGTTCAGGAAGATGAATTCGGTACTAAACATGTGATATATTACCTTAGTCGCAGGTTAAATCCAACAGTGCCAAAATACTCACATGTGGAGAAATTGGCATTGGCAGCGGTTGAAGATGTCCAACATTATCGTCATTACATTTTACTATGTAAAACTACAGTTATTTCCGATTGCAACCCTATGATCTATATTTTTCCCAAGCAATTGCTGGGGGGCAGGTACTCCAAATGGATTGTTATGCTGCAGGAGTTCGACTTGGAATTTGAAAAGTCTAAGTAAAATAACTATTTAGTTTTTACGGAATTAATGTGTGACTTCCTGCATGCTGACACGGAAACTGTGGTGGAGGAGCCCATTGCGGACGAATCCTTGTTTCTAATAAGCACTTTAGATCCATGGTACGGGGATATCATCATTTATCTCCAAACCAAAACCTTTCGGCCAGATATTTCACGATCGGACCGTCGAAAAATACAATTCCAGTCCCAACAATTCAAAAGTATTGGAGATACTCTTTATCGTCGTGGGACGAACTTTGTTTTTCGACGTTGTTTGACTCATGAGGAAGCTGAAAGGATCCTCAATGACTATCACTCTAGAGCGTGTGGCGGTCATATGTCTGGGTATGCCACTGCCAAAAAGATATTGCGCGTTGGTTATTTCTGGCCGTCTATGTTTAAAGATTGTATTATTGTGGTCTGAAAATGCCACAACTGCCAAATTTTTGGTCGAAAGATGCGTGCTCCACCTGATCCTCTTCACCCTATCATTGTCATTGGTCCTTTTGCCAAATGGGGTATCAATTTTATTACATGTAACCCTCACTCGGCTGGGGGGCATGCATATATTATCCTTGCGGTAGATTATTTTACCAAGTGGGCCGAGGCGATGCCTACATTTGAGGCAGACGACAAAACAACTGGGATTTTCGTATTCAATCATATCGTTACTAGGTTTGGTGTTCCACAAGCGATTATCACTGATCATGGGCGTCATTTTCAAAATGTTATGATGACTGAACTTACAGGCCAGCTTGGCTTGTGTCACGACAGTTCAACTCCTTATTATCCACAAGCTAATGGCCTGGTTGAAGCCATCAACAAAGTTCTAGTCATCATGATCCGACGAATCATTGGGATTCATCGGTCGAATTGGCATAACATGCTATTTTCAGCGTTGTGGGCGTATCGAACCTCAGTTAAAACATCAACAGGGTTCACTCCTTTCCAACTAGTTTATGGTTCGGAAGTTGTGTTACCTATTGAGTGTGAAATCCCATCATTGCGAATGGCCATCAAGTTACTTCTAGCTACTTCCGAAGAGGAAAGACGTTTGTTATACTTGGCTCAGCTAGATGAAAATCGCCGCGATGTTGCATTAGCGATCGAATCTCATGCCAAACGTACTAAAGCTCAGTATGATCGAAATGTGACCCCTCGAAATTTTTCGGAAGGAGATCTAGTCTTATTGTATGATCAAGCAAATGATAAATTAGGCATTGGAAAATTCGTGCCTATGTGGCATGGTGTCTTTGTTGTCAAGCAAAATCTAGCGAAAGGGGCCTACGAATTGGTAGACTTTGACGGGGTCTCTTTAGGTAAACCCATAAATGGTCTTTACCTGAAAAGATATTATGCTTAAAACGAGTGTGGAGATTTTTTTTAGTTAGGTTAGTTTTTTCTTCTAGCTGGTGTGTTTTAGATTAAAAGTGTGCTTAGCTTAGAGAGTGAGTTTTTCGTCGTTATTCCTGCTTATCTTGGTTTTACGTTTGATGTCGCAGATGTCGACGTCTCTCCAAACATACATTGGTTTCGCTGATGGTGCTTGTCGTAGTACACGGAATATTTCTTCCGCAACTTGGGTTATCTATTCCCCCTCTGACGAGTTGGTATTTATGCATGGGGTAAGCCTCAGTCAAACAACGAACAACATTGCAGAGTATAGTGCAGTGATTGAGTTATTATCTGAATCTATTTCATTTGGGGTTCGGAGTTTGATAGTGAGGTTAGATTCTGAACTCGTTGTATTACAGCTTAATAGAGTATACGCCATTAGAAATCCAGTTTTATTAAGATTATTTTTGAGAGTGCGTCTCTTGGAACGTGAATTTGACTATATTGAATATCAACATATTCCAAGATCTTTAAATACATTAGTAGATGCAATTGCTTCTCAAATGCTAAGTAGACATGTGCAATAATCATACAAGTAAATTTAAAAACACTCCATAACATGTTTAACAAGACAAGCTGGTAATAATGATATCATATATATAGGAGTGTGTCAAAATAATATATCGTCCTCGATCATAGGTTGAAAAACACCTTATGATCAGCAAAAATGATAAGTGGAAAAAGCAAAAATGTCATATCTGACTATAATAGGTGATCATCCCATCACTGGTGATGATCTCGATACGAAACCACTGCACGGGCCACCTTACAAAGGAACCTCCTAAAAGGTCCTAGGACTCCAATCACATAGCACTGAAGTCGACGAGGGATGTCATCTATACTGGTCTCGGGCATGTCCCCTGTCAGGCGCTCTAAATGGCTCTCCAGCTCGGCTAAGGTCTATGCTAATTCGTCTTGTGGGGCTAGAGCCGGTGTAACTGGTTGTTTCCTCTCGTAAGGCCGGAGAGCGGCTAGTCGCCGTGGGTCCACATCTGCATTTGAAACATTTTACTATCAGTTTTGGGACGATATAAAAACAACAAAAAATTTAAATTAGGAAAAATGTTGAAAATGATTTTACCTGCATCATCCCATTGCTCTCCTGGCGGAAAGGCCATGTCTGGGTCTCCACGAAAATCAACCCCAGCATAAGGGAAGTCCTAAATAGCAAAAACCTGATTTTCCAACCATTGGAAATACTCAGGTTTGAACTGAATGACCTCGGTCCCCTCATCAGGGTGACGGGCCATAACTGCAACCCATCACATTAGTTTGGGCTCTCGAGGAAGCCCAGCTCCAATAGTAAGGTGTTGTGGGATTAGCATCGGAACCCTCTCCAGGCCAAAACTCACAACTATAGCCCCATAACCAAAGGTCTTTAGTTGTCCGTTTTTTTCCCTGGTTAGTTGGCCCTTCACATTGGCCAACACAGCATCGCACCAGTTGAAAATGGTGCCTTGAAAGCAATAAACTACCATCCGCATCTGGGATCCAGTGGCAACGTGTAGTGCTGCATTCCCACAAAGTCTGGTAACTGTGAATGTTATAACCATGAGTTCAGGAATGGATATGGTTTTGATATCTATCCCTTTGTCCCAGTTCTAGACATTGCAAAACTCTAAGCGGAGGCTCTCGACAGATTGGCCACCTGCCCTGGGCCCAAATAGAGTCAAGTGTTCACCCCTCCTGGGCAAACCAGTCAAGAAGTATATATCAGTTGTCTCGATTTCGAGCTAGTGTCCACCAATAAAGAAACACTGGTCTTGTATACTCCATCTATCAACCAGCCACTGCAAAAAGTCCACATGGGCCCTCATGCCAGGTATGGCTCAGAACTTGTACAAGCCACATGCCTTCAATGCATCGAACGAAGGTTGATGATTCATCGCGGCGAGGTCCATGTCCTCATGCTCCCGTTCTCGCCAATCAAGCATGATGTATATCCTACAATCAAGTAAAAAGGTGAATTAGAATATGAAAAATTGATTTCATTGGGTATTTTTTGAGTTAGTTAGGTTTTTGTAAACCTATGCGTGGGGTACACACCCCCTTGTTAGGGACAGTGCGTGGGGTCTGCACCTTGCCTTCATGGCAGGTGCGTACCCCTAACTTTTTTCCCATTGCAAAAAATTCGGGGTACGCAGGTCCCTTGTGGTAAATCTGCGGGCCCCCGCGCGCGGGTTTCTAAACCTAAAAACCTCCTAAAAACAAAATTTAAACCCTAAGAAACAATTTCAAACTGACAAAAATGAAGAGTGGGATGATGTGGATTACCTGGAGGAGACGGTGTTCGATTCCGACAGACGGATTTTCCGCAATCCTCACGAGACGTTTCTGGTCAAAAGCCCTTTTTTCTCAACCAAATCTCAAATGGTAAAAATGAATGGTAAAATGTCCTTTTTATAAGTTTTTTGTGTAAATAAATTCTATTTTTTTTTTATGTTTCACTTTAAAAAGGTGCTTTTTGCGACATTTTAACCTATTATTAAACAGGTATGGGTAATGTTTGAGTTTTTGTTCAGGATAACGGATATTTAGGCGAAATCAATCATTTTCAACAAAAAACCATTAGAGTCACCTTTAAGCTCTTTTCTGACTCCTAAAACATGAAAATATTACCAAGTTTTTGTTTTTAAGCTCGTTAAAACAGAACTAAAAAGACGGTCCTCTTACAACCCTTTTTTGACCGTAAAAACAAGAAAAAATTGCCGGGTTTTTGTCGTTTCAAATTCGATATTGGTCATAAAATGACGTGTCATTGATCACTTTTTTACTTTTTTGGATCAAAGACACTAATTACGAAAATTACTCCTTGGTCGTAAAAGATCAGGCGGTTCTCTCAAGTATTATTTTATACTTTTTCAGGCTTGGGAGACACAAATTTACGAAAAAGTCAACCCTAGAGCCTTCTTAAGTCTTTTCAGACTCTCTAAAAATGAAAAACGCCGAGTTTCTCCTATACTGGACTCGTTAAATTTCGACAGTAAAGGACCTGTTCAATTACAAACAGGAACGGACCACTCCTTCTTAGGGTTCGAATTTAAACTAAGTTGGACTCATCCGAAGGGTGAGCTTATAATCAAGCATATGTTACCCTCCTCAAGCTTGTAAAAAATAAAATAGGTACTTGCCAGAAATGGTGGGGGAAAAGAGAGAAAAATGAGCCTGCTTGTCATACTTTGTAACCACTCTTGAACACGACACTTTCATTCACCTGGGTTGGGAAATCCTTTACCTAACAGTTGATCAAACCAAATTGAAAGTCTTCAGCCGGTTTCTGGGTATTAACATTGGGTCAGTCATCACCAAACCATTTGTTGTGTCGTTATGTGTTCAAGAGGTCTGTGCGAATAAGCCATTCATATGCAAAAATATCTGTCATTCCATCTTGACCATCCCTGAGTCAGTCCTCGCAACTAAATTTCTTGAAACTTGATCTATGATTTCATGTTGTAGGCTTGCCTACGATAGATTGCTTTCTATCGACTTCAGCTCTTTATCGAGAAAGATGATCTAGAAATCGCCAGTACCTTGGGATCTGCATGCCTCAATGGCAGGTTTCTCATCTTCAACGATAGGTTGCATCATTGACCTCCGATCGAAGGATTCGGTGACATGTTCGACATCGACACATCTAATCACATCTCATGGATTGTACTGAGTACTTTGAGAACCATTGTCATTATTGGTGGTTTCTCTCACACTTGTTAACAGTTTACATCATCAACTGGTAATCAATTGGTTTCTACCATGTTTGACCTCGACACATTTATTCACATGGATAGAATCGCACTATTTCGTGGGGTAGAAATGAAGACCCTGGATCTAGTTTCCACCATCCAGGCTGCGAGGAATTTTGTATTCATTATGTTGTAGACTATTCATAAACAGATGGCTGCGTCCATACTGTGTCTACATGTGTCTATACTTGTGATGTATTACAAGATCATTCCTATATTAGAGCAGTGGTTAGTTTTCTAATTAGTTTTCGTTTTCCTAGTCAGTTTTGATCTGAGTATGGGAATGCATACCTCAGCGATGATATGATCTCATATATATATTTTCCACTTGAATGTTTTTTACAGGTTCCAACTGGGCTCTCCACAAGATAATCCTCGAAACGATAAAGTACTTCACTCTTCTTAAATGATAAATGAAATCCTCATCTACTAAAGACTTCGCACTTTAGGGGGAAATCTGTTACACAAAAATATCGTCACCATGATTATTGGCAGTCAGTATGGGTCTATCATCACTTATACTAGCCTCCTAGGCAAGTCTCAGACCTTAGCTCTTCATGTCAAGCTTTGCAAAAGAGAGAAAGACATTGAAAATCAATATTACTCTGGTTCCGCACTTTCTCCTACTTTTACTTGCAGACCCGCACCCTTTGTTCATATTACCTGCATACCTGCATGCTCTGTCTGTAAAGGGGTGGGTGCGTACCCCTGTAAAAAGTCAAAAAGGCGCAAGTTTATCCTAAAAAACTCACTTTTGGGTTAATTCTAGATGTTTCTAGAAGGATTTTGACGTGGATTGTTCACTCCAAGGTGGTTCATGCATCCCAAAAGAAAGGAGCTAATCCTTGATGGAGGAGCTACACCCTTTGAAGGAGGGATTTATCCCTTTGAAGGAGGACCTAGTAACTTCCCTCCATTGCACTATCAATTAAGGCATTGGGTTAGTTGCTAGGGAGGTTAGAAGCTGAACATTTTGAGGGTAAATGCTGATGGAATTGGGACTTCCTAGTCAAACTTGAGAGGAGAGATCACATACCTTTTGGCTTCATTGGGAAGTGAGTGAAACTTTTTAAAGTAGAGGAGAATTCTTGTCGGACCCTGGGAGGAGCTTGTACAGCATCAACGCACAGGTTGTAAAGTTCTTCTTCATTTGAATTAATACAATCAAATTCATTTTTCTCAACAAATTGTCTTATGTTGTTTGTTTCATAATATCCCTGATCATTATGATGAATATGCTTTATGATATTGGCTTTTCAGGTGCTATTTAATTTGGTTTTCTTGTTTGTGTTTGTAGAACTACACTTCAAGGAAGCTCATTTGGAGCGAGGGAGTGAGTCTTAGACAAACTTGCATTGGACCCAAGGTAGGCCTAAAACACTTGTTTGCATTTGTTTTACTTGCATATTTAGAGAAAGATAGTTTTTGATTGGTTTGCTTGTCATTAGATATCTGTAGATACTAGGAAGGTCGATCTTGTCCGCAACCTCGACTCATTCCGCGTGACACTACCGAGGCCAGGATAGGTCCTGATATTCCTGTAGTAAGTCAAAAATCTCTTTTGTGGTTTGTTCATCCCATCAGTCTCCCACAAATGCTAGCTTAGTCTTATCCTTCTTCCTAACATTCTGCTTCATTAGTTTCATTGGTAGAGGGTGCGCAAGTTTTGTTAAGGGGCTTTCTTAGATGTCCCTCTCTCCTTCTGTTTACCTAAAGGTTAGGTATCCCAGTCCATCTAACCCATCTTCCTTTGGCTCTACATCCACCTTGTGATAGGTCACATATCCTGGTGACTCTAGGTCATACAGATATGGCAAATAAATTTCATCGGGCCCTCCCTCACTTAATGGTTCTGCGGTGAACAGAACCTTGTTTATTTCTTGGAGTGCCCTTTTCATGTGTGCCTCATTACCTTTGAATGAGAAGTGGCTAACAAACTATATTTCCAGAACATCCCAATCTTTTGTCCATCGATGGAGCTTCTCTTGTACATACCAAGCTTGGGGGGTGTTTTTGAGGGTATGGATAAATGCATGTACCCATTGATCCTTTTACATTCCCTCGATTTTCCAATTGGTTATGCAATGTTCGATGTGCCTCTTGGGACTTGAATCCCTCTGGTAATTTTCTTTACCCTGTGGCCAATCTTCCTCCTGGTCACATATTTTTGTCATGAATTTCTTGATGCCCATCCAGTATCTTAGTGTATTGTGGTGCATCTTCCACCATCTTGTTAGGGTTACCATGAGGGAAATATGAAGAAAGGGAATCTTTTTATCCTCCTTGATTTCCTGGGCTATCCTATTGAAGAAGGCATCCACTAGTTCAAGGCCATAATACTAGGGATAGTTTCCCATCTTTGTCCCTATCCAATTTACTTGGGTTACCATTGCATAACATCTGGTTTTCAGTGCATACTCGCCTTGTTTCCATGCATCTGATGCAGCTTCCGAGTCGATCTTCAAGCTTTGCATACTTCTCCAACTGTCGGAGCCATCTACCATTGGGTTTATATAATCTTCCCCACTGTGAGTGTGTAAAGCTAGTCTAGCACTCTTGGTTCATCCATGTTATCCACTAGATCTATGAACATAGGTCCTTAGTATGGGTCCAAGGGTTGGATCACCCTTAATCCTTCTACTTTGAAAATCATCAATTCTTTCTTGAGGTGTATGACAACACAGTTCTCATAAGCCCAATCAATCCCTAGTAGCACCGGGTATGGGTCCTTGTCCCCCACGATATCAATAACTTCGAATTTAATGTGTGTTTTCACCCCCGCCACATCGACTTCCATGTTCTCCAACCTCCCAATAGGCAATATATAGTATTGATTTTCCATCCTTAGTTGAATTGGTGAGAATTTTAGTTGTGGCTTCTCCATCGCCTCCCATGTTTTCCTAGGTAGGATGTTTACATCCGACCCCAAGTCTAATATTGTGTCCCTTATCTGGAACCTTACAACCTGTGCATTGATCTGAAACTACTTTCCACTTCTCTTCTTGTTCCTTTTCACTCTTTTGGAGCTCTTTTTTGGCAAATCTGTGACTGACCGCTCCACTTCCGCTTCTTCTATGGCTACCGCAGTCTTCAGACTTCTCCGCAACTCCTTCAGCATGCCTTCATCCTCAACAAATTTTAGGAACAATTTAAACCATTCTTCAATCGACTGTCTATGCTCAGGCATGCGATCCTGCCACTTCTAGTTGTCTCTCTTCCCAATCATCTCCTCAAACAATTTAGCAGCCTCCTAATAATACTACTTTTTTTTTTCAGGCTAATATACTTTTTGTGGAGATGCTTCTTTAACAATCAAGGGTGGGTCCATGGTGCTACAATCCTCTGCTGTTCTCTTTCCCCCTCGAGTGACTATATTAATATTGGTTGTGTGAAGACAGTCATTGGCCCGTGGTCCAACATTAACCAGGTTAGGCCCCCTTTGCATGGTCCTTTCTTCTCAATTTGCAATGAGTTCTAGAAAATCCTTCGTGGCATGGGCATTGATCCCGCACTGTGAGAACCAAGGTCTCCTTCGGAGCGAGCATTCCTTGGTGACATACCCTTCTTGGTCGTTGTTGTAACACCTCACAAGACCTTTTCCTTCAGTTCTCCCTCTTCTCGTGTTTCCTCCTTGTCCCCCTCAATTTGATTCATTAATTCTGAATGTAGACCTATCCGGCCTTTTCGCTAGAGCATCCAGTGCTCTGCATTGATCAATGTGATGTGTTGTAGATGAACAAAACTCGCAGTAGTTGTTATTTGGGATGTCGGAATATTTCTATAGTATCGGGCATATTCGTGGCAGGTGTCCGTATGCTCTATAGATCTCACAAAATTCTGGGTTATTCCTTCCTGAAAAAGCTCCTTGCACTCCTGTTGTCGCAACTCTTGTGATTGGTGGGGCCCCTGATGACCCTGCAACTCCCCCTAGATGATTAACCCCTTGAAACTTTGGGTATTCTATCAGAATGTGCCCTTCGACATTACAGTGGGTGCACCATACATTGGTTCTGGCTAGTCGTATCAGCTGAATATCCTTTAGCTTCCCTATTAATGTCATTATCTAGTTCTAGAGACCCATGATCGATGGGTCTTGCAATCTCATCCCTCCCAGAACTCTAGGTATCTGGTGAAAGACCCTACCATATTGACTTGGGTGTAATCTACTAGAACAAATTCTATGTTCCTAGGCTGCTGGAATCCCTGCAGTCCCAATTTACTAATACTGTTGGCTCCTTTGTTGCTTTAAATATTAAAATTGTCTTTGTATTTCTCTCACGCACTATATACCCATACTTATTTGGCTAAAATAATAACAAATTCCTCCTGATTGTAATAAGGTACTAGGGGAAGATCAAGGGAAACATCGTTGGTGTCTCAAGGGTACTACTGCTGACTATTAATGGATTATTCTTTCTCATTAAATAATCTCCTCGTCGCGTCACCCAGTTCTTCTTCTCTTTCCTCTCCATACCCACTCGTCCTCTGCTCTTGCGATCCACCTTCCGCAACCTGTAGGGAAGGTTTCTCTTCATTACTCTAACTCCTATGTCTTCTAACACCACTCTCATTCTACCCACCATCTTTCTCTCCTCTCTCCTTGACTCGGGGTTTTCCCATCATTTCTCCTAGTTGGTGGGGGTCCATCCTCATCTTCTTAGAGTCTTAATCACTCTTGTCTGCCACTTCTACACTAGTAGTACTCTCCTCTGTGTTATGACATCTCTAGCTTTCTTCAATTCTTCAGCATCTATCCCTTCAATAGCATATCTAGTCCTCAACAAGTATCATTCCCCCCTCTATGTTCTTCCCGCATTATTGGGGTTTTACGTTGCCATCCCCACAATGGGAGAGGTTATTGGTCCTTCGTCTACCATAAACGTTTCAACCCACATCGGTACTTCCTTCATCAACCTTCCTCTTAACCCAGAGATGAATAGAGCTTTCGCCTTTGAGAAAGACTAATAACTTTCTGCAAAAAACCCGACTATATATCCCTCCACCGTAGTCTTTAACAAAAAAACGACTGCTCTAGTTAGATCATTGTCTAATTTTTGGAGTAGTGCAATATCTGACGGAGCCCAGCTTCAGTGAATTGTTGTTGATCCCACTAACTATTTCTACCCCTTTAGCCTTCTTAACCAATTGTACAAGTCTTCTAGAAACTTGTACCAGAAAATCTCATACTAATCATTGGTACCGTTGGCATATAAAATCCCCTCACTTACCTTGCCGATTAGTTGATTTTTACAGGTAGCTTGCTCTGCTACAAACTGCTCTACTTTATTATTCCACCAATCTCTAATCTGTCTCTTGAATATCCTCGACACCATGTTCTAAACCAGATCTCGCCACTTCAGGTCCCAACAACAGAACCATTTGTTGGCTCGAAAGAATCATCAAAGATAAAATACCCTGGGTTTGGGTGAAAAGGGCCAACAATGGTCCAGTGTAGTCTAGGACAACGCTGACATTTTCACCTTACCTAGAGGGTAAGGATTCTCACCCATGGCGTTCTGTGACTGAAAAGGGAGAAAGGTTCAGCATGGGATCAAGGTAACACCAACCAGGCATCATCCAATAACAAACATGTATTCATGATAACTGAAACAGAGATAGCAGCATAACAACGATTACACATGAACTACTAGATACATGCATTTGATGGAACATTTAAATTTTTTACAAACTCATCACATTAGGGAGTCCATACACATCGTGATTGAAAACTAGACTAGATTCTTTCTATTAGCTTAACAATATAACATTACAATAGAACTTCAGCATTTTCCTTAAGAAACTACAATGAATACCCGAATCAGACCCCTCAATTCGACATAAACCATCATAGGACTAAGTTTACCTAGACTCTTGTACTCGGCTACCTGTTTGTTCTGACCACATATCTGCTGCTAGCTCCAACATCCTTGCCAACTATCACATTCACCAGTTAGCCAACCTTATTATTTTCTACCCCTTTCCTTCTATATTGCTTTAGGCTACTTGGACTGACACTTCCTGCATGGCTACTCTTACACCTTCCTACCCACTTGGCTATCTTTATCTTCCACTGCTACCTTGCAGCAACTCCTGTGCAACTCCCTATCCCTACCTTGTTGTCATGCTGACTCTTCCGCAGGTTAACTGTTGCTGCCACCCGCTTCCTTATGATCCTTCGGTTAGCCCAAATTGATCAAAACCTTTTCAAAATTAAATGGAGGCCCCAACAGGCTATTTTGAATTCCATCTCTGTACCCAAGCCTATAAACAACTCCTTCCACAATCTAGAATTCAACTTAGCACCCCTATATGACATAATCTTCCTTGGAACATTGTGTAGCCTCACTACATGTTGAATGAAGACATGTGTGACATCATTAGCTGAATAGTGTAGAAAATATTGTAGATTCACAAGCTCATACAATGTACTAAAGCATAGGACAAGAATATACTTCTACTTTCAACTAGAGGAAGCCAATAAATCAATGAAAATAATATGAACAAGAAGAAGATAAATCAATGGCACATAACACAATATTTTTTCTTGGGGAAAGCCACCACTCAAAACCTCACCTATATTTATTGCATTAAATCATAAATATGAATGAAGATACAAAGCTTGTTCTCACTAGAACAATTCTGCAGAAGTATGCTCAACTCTCTCAGCTCATAAGTAGTCTCTTGGCCAATAGCTAGCCACTTTTATAGCTCTCCAAGCCCCCAATCTCTTGCATAATTCCTAAGATGAATAGCTTGTATTTAAAGGTAATTCATGCTTCCAAAACTGTGCAATCCGAACATAGGTCCTTCTCTGATTACATGCATGATATTTACAACTCAATAATTCACACAACTAATAGTACATTGTCCCTGAACTCTAGTCTCAACTGGGTCTTTCTCATAATCAAAATGCATGAGTTTCTGATGAGGGAATATTCAGTTATCTAGAGTGACACATGTGGATGCATTAGTAGACCCACTGACAGTTAACTCTCTATTATTTCCACAAATAGTTTGGAACTAATTTAAGTAAACATAACTCAGTAAACTGAATTATCTAATTTACAAATCAATTTAAATTCATACTGCACTCGTAAAATTTAGGGATAACATATACATGACTACAAAAATACTTGAACCTGAAATTCCTAAACTAATTAAGTGAATTAAACTTAATTAATTATTTACAAGTTACTATGAGAATGGAATTAGATTTTAATTCTCAGTTTAAGTCAAGGACAAATTGAATTGGAATTACTTGTTGCCATTTCTCAACACTCCCTCTCAATAAGAAAGGGATTATCATCTACCCCAATCTTGTCACTGTGAAACTTGAATTTGAATATTGATAATTCCTTTGTCAAAATGTTAGCATCTTTCTCCTTTGTGGGAATGTACTCTAACAACACAATTCACCTCAATACACAATCTCTGAGATGATGATTATTAGATATCAATATGCTTGGACCGATCATGAAAAACCGGATTTTCAAATAGTTTGATAGAACTATGATTATCACAGTAAATCATAGTTTGATCCATCTATTGACTAAATAAACCAACTAGGATCTTCCTTATCCAGATGACCTCACATGATGCCTGACTCGCAGCCATGTACCCTGCCTCTATAGAGCTAAGTGCAACCGATATTTTTTCTTGTTGTACCAAGAAACTACCATTGACCCAATACTGAAGATCCCTCATGATGTTCTCTTCTAGTCAGATGGACTCCCTGCCCAATATGGATCAGTGAAGCCTTGAAGTTTCACTCTCTCTTTCTGTTTGTAACATAATCGATACTGAGAAGTGCCCTTGACGTATCTCAATACATGCTTTGCTGCTTTCCAATACATCTTGGTAGGCCTAAATATCACTTGACTAGGTTGGTTAACTTCATAGCACATATTATGTCCTATGTTCACCAAGTACATGAGTGAAGTCACAAGCTCCTTGTAAACAATAGCTTCCACTACTTCCCCTGAAGTAGCATCCTCCTTCCTCGAATTACATACTAGAGGAGTCTCCATGGGTTTGTTTCTCTCCATGAAGAATCTCCTGAGTATCTCATTGGCATACTTTCTCTCAGACACAAACAACTCCCCATCTACTTGCCATACCTCCATGAAAATAAATAAATGCATGAGCCCCACATACTTCACCTCAAACTCTCTTGCAAGGTCCTCCTTGCAATACTTGATCGATTGATCATCAACATAAAATAAAATAATCAATAGTTTACCTTCCACCACTATGTGGTGCAAGTTCACATCTGCTTCACTCTTCATGAAGCCCAAGTTGGTGAAGTAGTTATCTATCCTAGTGTACCAAGCACAAGTTTCTTGTTTTATCACATACAACGCTCTATTTTTCATCACACCTTCAACTCATAGTCAAAGGTCTCAAAACCTTCAGGCTCCTCTATGTTCACCTCTTCCTCAATCATGCCATTAAGGAAGGTTGTCTTTACATCCATCTGATGTATATTCCAACCCATCTGCGTTGATAGTTCCAATATATATCTAATCGATGAGTACCTTGCAACAAGAATGGAGGTCTCATTATAGTCAATCCCCTCTACCCGTGAAAATCCATGGGCCACATATCTAGACTTATGCTTCTCCACACTACCATATATATCTTGGTTTACCTTGTAAATCCAATGGGAGCCCACCATTGACTTTTCATCTAGTCTTAGGATGACATCCCAAACACTGTTATGAACTATGGAGTCATACTCCACCATGCCATCAACCCAAATAGGTTGTTGCACTGCTTGCTTAAAGGAAGGTGGTTATGTCACAACACCTTCACCCATAAGAGGCATGTATCCAGTGTACCTCTCATGTGACCTCCTCTGCCTATGCTGATAAGTGGGTGCTCCTACATTCTCCTGTGCATCATCCAACAATGTTTTAGCCTCTCTGGTGTGCTTTCTTCCCTCTCTGGAAAACTCCACCCAAGTATCTCCACTCCTGGATTCTCTGTGTGTGGCTACTCCACATCAATCTGAGGCTCCTCAACCTTAGCAGATAAAATCTCCTCATCTGCATGTAGCTCAAGCTCCCTCTCAAGGGTATCATTGTACCCCACAAATATCCCCAACTATGTTGTTGTTTCAAGCTTCTTCCATGCATCTTTTATCACATGGAAATATACCGATAACCCAAAAATCCTAAAGTGACCAACATCTGGCCTCTTACCGAAATAAGCCTTCTTTGGTGTCTTCATGTCAAGTATCCAATGTGGGCTATGGTTATGAACATAAACCATTGCGTTGCATGCCTCATCCCACAAGTGTAGTGGTAGGCCCTAATCACGCAACATCACCCTCGATGCCCCTACTATGCTTATGTTCTTCCTCTTGGCCACCCTATTCCTCTCAGGGTTATGGGGTGTTGTCCACTCTCGTTTAATCCCTTCTACTGCATAGAAGTTCTTAAACTTGTTTGAGACATACTCACCACCCTCATTACTCCATAGAGCTTTAACCTTGTTCCCCATCTCTTTCTCTACCAATTCTTTAAGCTCACAAAACATTGTGAAAGTTTGATCCTTTTTTTGCATGAAAAATATCCAGAATTTTCGAGAAAGGTCATCAAAAAATATAACATGATACTTGTGTTTGGTTGTGTATGTTGTTGATAATGATCCACACACATCTAAATGGACTCACTCTAGAATAGACTCTTCTCGTCTGTCTCTATCATGAAAGGAAGACTTGGCGTATTTTCCCAAAGTACAGCCCTTGCATGTATCAACTTACTCAAGCATACCTTTGAGAAGTTTGGTAGAGATCTGCTGCAATATCTTCAAAACCGAATTATGCAAGTGGCCCAATCACCTGTGCCACAACTCTCCAATGTCTCATATTTTCACCCTCTCTTATTTTTTGCTCAAAGCAGAATACGCCTCTACATCTAGCTTATAGAGATTCTTCACCTGAATCCCAATCTTCTTTACTTGACCTGTACCTATATGTCAAAGGAGCACCTTTCCTTTCGAAAATATCACATCATAGCCTCTATCCTCAAGCATGGTAATGGATACCAAGTTCTTCTTCAACCCAGGCACATACCTAAAACTCTTCAAGGTGAATGGATCCCCATGCTCCCTCGGAAAAGTAATTGTGCCCAAACGAGTAATATTATACCTCCCATTGTCAACCATCTCGATATTCATATGGAAATATTTCTCCTCTAGGTTATTGAATAACTCTTTGTTTCCAATCATGTGGAATGGAGCTCCATTGTCTAAGTGCAATACACTTCCTATCGTTGATGAAACCATGCATGCAATGAGGCAAAAGTGCAATTCAAATTGAGAGGTCAAAGCCTCACTCACCCCTCCTCCTAAGGACTTCTTCTTGGACTTCTTGAGTGGACAATTTATAGCAGAATAGCCTAGCTCATGATAATGAAATCACTTAAATTTTGTCATGTCTTTCTTCTTACCTCCATGATAAGAATCTGATTTGAAATGGGCATATTTCCCTTTCAGCTTCTTTTCCTTAATCTCTACAGCACATTTCTCTTCATCATCAGTCTTTGATGAAGAGTCATCCCTGTTGTTCCTCTTGATCTCCACCTGCATCAAATCCAATGACAATCGTTCCCAACCTGACAAATTCTCCTGAGCATTTACAGAGTCTTGATAACTATGCCAACTTTTTGGGACTCCTACAAGAGAAATACTCACCATATCATCCTTGGTAACCATGATTCCAACACTTCCAAGTTCATGACGACATTGACTAAACTTGGTCAAGTATTTTGGAATAGTCTTTCCTTTCTCCATTTTAATTTTTCAAAGTTTGTCCTTCAATGCCAATTTTCTTTGGTCACTCTTGCTATGATACAAGTCCATCAATGTTTTCCACATGGCATACGAAGTTTCCTTACCTTTTAGACATGAGACAATGTAGTCTCGAACCCCCTCAAGGATTATCTGCCTTGCCTTCGCCACAAACTTCTTCCATTTGGACAAATTTTGTGCATTTGTTGTTGTTGGCTTAGGAATTTATTGATTAATGAATTTGTTCAAGCCATTATCCTCTAGCATAGACTCCATTCTGTTCCTTCAGGCTATAAAAATTGATTTTCCTTCCAAGGCATACTCATGTCACAAACCATAGAATGCCATCAACCAATATTGAAGTATGTATTGCAAATTTGAATGTCACTTGTAACAAAAAACTCAAAACTTCGAAAACTCCTCTACTATAGTGTTCTTAGCTCCGATACCATGTAGAAAATCCTATAGATTCACAAGCTCATGCAATGTACTAAAGCACAAGACAAGAATCCACTTCTACTTTCAACCAGCAGAAGCTAATAGATCAATGAAAATAATATGAACAAGAAGAAGATAAATCAATGACACATAACACAATATTTTTTCCTAGTGAAAGCCACTTCTGAAAACCTTTCTTATCTGTATTGCATTAAATAAAAATTATGAGTGAAGATATAAATCTTGTTCTCACTAAAACAATTCTGCAAAAGTATGCTCAACTCTCTCATCTCACAAACAAGCTCTTGGCCAACACTTACCAAATTTTGTAGCTCTCCAAGCCCCTAATCTCTTTTGTAATTACTAGGATGAATAGCCCATATTTAAAGGGAATTCATGCTTCCAAAATTGTGCAATCCAAACATAGGTCCTTCTCTGATTGCATGCATGATATTTATAACTCAGTAAATCACACAACTGATAGTACAATGTCCATGCACTCTAGTCTCAACTTGGTTTTTCTCATAATCAGCATGCATGAGTTTTTGATGAGGGAATATTCAGTTAACTAGAGTGACACTTTCAGATGCACTAGTGCACCAACTAACTGTTAACTCTCCATTAGTTCCACAAATAGTTTGGAACTAATTTAACTGAACATAACTCAGTAAATTGAGTTATCTAATAAACAAATCAATTTAACTCATACTCGACCTCTTAAATCTAGCGATAACATATACATGACTACAGAAATACTTCCAACTTGAAATTCCTAAGATAATCAAGCTAATTAAACTTAATTAACTATTTACAGTTTGCTATGAGAATATAATTCGATTTTAATTCTTAGTTTAATTCAAGAAAAAATTAAACTCGAATTTGTTCTTTCGATTTCTCAACAAATAGGTAGAATTCATTGGAATGAAGTGCGCTACCTTTATCAACTTCTCCACCAAAACCATGATGGAATCATGATGTCTAGATTTCCTTGACAAACCTATGATGAAATCCACAGAAATGACCTGCCATTTCCACTCTAGAATCAGAATTGGTTGTAGTAATCCACCTGGGTGCTTACATTTTACTTTTACCTTTTGACAATATAAGCATCTAGCCACAAACTATGCCACTTCCTTCTTCATATTCTTCCAATAATAAAACTTCTTCACAATTGTCAATGTATTTTGGTATCCTAGGTGCCCTCAATACAGTTTTTCATGGAATTCGTATTAGCCTCACACTCACATAAACAATCAACAAGTCCAAGTATTCAAAAAGTAATGAAATAATGGAATTATTAATAATGAAAGTAGACTTACTCTACAAGTCTACGTATGGCCAAAGATGAGGATAATGAGAGAAGTTAGGGATGAGATCTTACAAAATCAACTAAGATATTTGTGGATATATTCATGGAGATATTATAAATAAATTTATGGCGAAGGTTCAACCAATTAACCAAATTGGTAATTTTTTATGAGAACCTTATTTCTATAATACGAGGCCTCATGTGTGAGACAATTATGTATTATTATTATTTGTGAATATATAATCAAACTAACATCCTTTTTGCCCAAATTTTTGTATGATGCTTTTCATATTTTTCTTTTATTAATAGCTTCAATTGGTATCAGACCTTCTTCTCTAAAGGAAAATATGAAAAATATTGTTTTCTTCAATTAGTCATTGGAGTATTGGAGTACTAAAGATTTTTTAAGATCACTTGATATTGCTAGAGTGCTAAAGAGAGATGAAAATTATGGATATTTTTCCATGAGACACAAAATTTGACAGAATTAGGCACAAAAACAATTGTACACAATATGAGATAAGACACAGTTATGCGTGTTTCTAATTTCCATGGTCTTTTCTTTATTTGAATTTCCTTTCTAGATAGTAGTTCGCTACATTGTTCTATCAATAGTGTGAGTGAAGCTTTAATGGAGAAGTTATTTACTAATTTTGAAGAGAAGTGATGTCAAACAGAACTAGAATTGAAGCACTACACATGATGAATATTGATCATTGCAATTCCAGAGTCTTGGAAGCCGAGAGTTCCTTTAGTTTCTTATTCTATTTATAGACATGAGACACAAAACATGTATATGATGGTATATTAACCAGTGATAACGACTATGAATGATTCTGATTGGAGGTAGAGAACTCATGTTAAAAGAAAAGTAAACCCGCATGCAGGAATAACTGAGGATGCAACGTGCATTAGAGAAGAGTCGTTACCTGTACTATTTGTGGAGCCATGAGGAGAGTACGTGGATACTAGATTATGTATATTAATATGAAATTTGTGTTAGCATGGAGTTCGAGCTTACTTCATACAGGATTAAACTAATATTTTCATCATATCTGCGCAAATTTGAATCCATTACAAGCCTGGGAAACAACATAGTTGGAGAGATAGTGTGGAAAATCTTTATACAATGTGGAAGAGCATACAACAAAGATTTGGAACAAAGAGCTTGCAACAAAGACCCAGAGGAACCTACTGTTCTAACTGATCCATGACACAAATCCATCTATTGACTCCTTCAATTTCATCAAATTCGGTTTGACTATTGTTTTCTCTCCACATAGTATTATTTTTATAGCTTGATTTCGGCATCCAATTTTTTTATGTGTTCTAGATATACAATTTTTGTATTTGCAATAAATTTCACTACCCATATTTGAATTCCACAATGAATTCCATGCCGTGTGCATGATATATAACTCTACACGTTTTATTGAGAAATGAAAGAAAAGGCTGGACGGATCTGGTGGAGATGAAGACTACATATTCTGGTTTGTTGTGATTAGAGGTACTGAAGAAGCCAGATGCGTTGAATAGGTTTTGAAAACGTCTGGGACTTAAATTCAGTTACGTGAAGTAGAAGCTGCAGAATTACGTTGAACAGAGTTGCAAACTTACTTTGAAGTTATGGTTGGAAACTAGCTGCACGTGGATAGTGGGTGGGACATTGTGCTAAGATTTGTGTGAGAGTGGTGTGCCTAGAATGAGTGTGAAACTGAAGACTTCCTACTGGAAAAGCTATGCTAATATTTAAGGAATTGTGGTTGCTAGATTAAATGAGCTTCACCGCATAACACGATTGAATTTGTTGGATTATTGTGTAAAATAATTGAGTCTAATAGCTATTTAAGTGTGAAGCCTGGCATGTTATTGTGTGTGGAGGTGTTTTGATTGAATTGTCGGAGAATCATTGCCAAGAAATTTTTGTTCAAATATTATTGAGGAATATTCCTATGTGTAGATCACTGCTTGTGAAGAGTGTTCTTCGGGAAAATTGTAGGCTTATAATTTGACAGACATAAATCATCCGCCAGGGGTAGGTAACCTTATCAGATGTTGTGAAAAATATATACAGGACAATACCTTAAATGTTCTTCTAAACAAAACCTCACACACACAACTTCAATATCTCTTTCCCTCATCCACACTTAACATCAAAGGCTATGGAGTGGATTTAATCATCCCTCTACAACTCCTAAATGTTGGGTGTGGACCCTGATTATCTTTTTTATTCAAAGGTATCGTCACATTGGAACTCAGTTCGAATTGTGGAAGAAACGCTGCCCATTTATGTGCACGGCCCAAGAGGGGCAATGACTAAAAATAGATGTAAAATTGCCATGTAAAATGTTGTAATTTTGTAGTCAATCTGGGTTGTTCATTAGGTAAAAGTCTGATGGTAGAAACTATGTTTAATTTAGGTTTTTTTTTCCCTAGAAGAAAACCCTTTACTATATGAGGGAATTATATTGCATCTATGTAGATGTGTATTCTGAGCGAGAAAGACAATGGATATTGTGTGAGAGCGCATAAAGAATTACAATGGATCTGTTGTAGGTTGTATCTCTTCATTTTGCTTGATAATATAAAAGAAAGGATTGGCTGTTTCTCCATGGACATAGCCCAAACTCGGTGAACCACGTAAATTTGTGTCTCTCTTTTTTTATTTGTTTTATGTGTTTATATTTCTACAATATTTTATGTGTTCCATTTCTTTTTAATATATAATTTCACAACCACTGTTATCATAGTCGAAGGTCTATTTGGATGATTAATGCGTAGGAGAGAAGGGTTCCTAGTTTGTGTGGAAGCAATGCCAGAAAATGGTAGGTTTATGGTTGAAACATTTAACGACCAAAACAATGAGTTATGGAAGAAGCAGATGGAATATTATTTGTATCAGAAATATTTGTATCTAGCATTGAGTGAAAAGACAAAGAAGCTAACGAGCGTGACAAACACAGAATGGGATATTCTCGACAGAAAGGCACTTGGAACAATATGACTGTGCCTAGTGGCGTTGGTATCCTTTTATATTTCAAAGAAAATGAGAACAAAAGTGTTAATGTTGGCATTGGCCAAACTATATGAAAGACCCTCAGCCTCAAATAAGGTATTTCTTATGAAGCATTTATTTAATATGAAGATGTCAGAATGTGGATCTGTTGCTGATCATTTAAATGAATTTAATACAATTACGACTTAGTTAAGTTTTGTAGTGGTAACATTTGATGATGAAGTTAAGAATCTATCATTTCTATGCCCATTGCCAGAAAGTTGGAATGGTTTAGTTATGGCCATTAGTAACCCTATCTCTAGATCTAGTATTTAAAAGTTTGATGATGCTATCAGCGCAATCCTTAGCGAGGGTGTGATGAAAAAGATCTGGTGAGACATCTGGTAATGCTTTGACTAGAGAGAATAGGGGAAGAAAAATGGAAAGAGGAAACATACTAGGATATCATAGTAAGTCAAGGAAAGGCATATCGAAGTCCACAGAGGGGATACTGTGTTGAAAATACGGGAAGAAAGACTGCAAGTCACAGAAGGGAAAAGAACAAGACGCGTAGCAAGAAATCAGTCATGAAGTGAATGGGATGGGCGATGTGTTTCAATATTCTTTGATTCTTTCATTAGAAAATATTATTAATGCTTGGATGGTAGATTTAGGGGCCTCATTCCATGCCAGCCCTAATAGGAAACATTTTCAAGACTATGTTCAAGGAGATTTTGGACAGGTTTAATTAGGTGATGATAAACCCTATAAAACCATTGGAATGGGTATAGCTTTCATAAAACATCAGAGTGGAAATCAATGGTTATTGAAGGAGGTAAGGCATGTTCCATATATGAAGAAAAATCTAATTTCAAGAGGGCAATTGGGAGGAGAAGGTTGTGTAACTACTTTTACAGATAAAACCTATAAGGTCACTAAAAGAGCCCTAATAAGAGGAAAAGGAGAAAATGTTGTTAAATTGTATTTATGCAATGGTATTTCTGATTTGGTTAATTCTTTAACCTCTACAGGAGAAGATACGACATTGTGTCATCATAGGCTTGGGAACATCAGTGAGAAGGTGATGTAGATTCTTCACTTAAGAAATTTGTTGCGAGGTTTGAAGCATGTTGATTTGGAATTTTGTAAAATTGTGTTTATGGAAAATAGAAGAGAGTCAGATTCCTCAGAGTTCGGAAAGAAAATAAGAGTGAAAAAATAGATCTTCTACATACATATGTATGGGGAGCTGCTTCGGTATCCTCTCTCAATGGTTCTCGTTATTATCTAACTTTTATTGATGATGTAAATAGAAAAACCTGGAATTATTGTATTCGAAATAAATCTGATGTATTTGATACTTTCAAGAAATTGAAAGATTTCGTTGAAAATGAGACAGAAAAAAGGTTGAAGTGTCTTAGATCAGGTAACGGAGGTTAATATTGCAGCAATGTGTTTGATAGGTACTATTCAGATAATGGAATTCACGGAGAAAATATAGTTCTAAGAATACCACAAGAAAATGGTGTGTCAAAAAGGATAAATAGGACAATCATGGAGTGTGCAAGGTGCGTGAGATTGCATGCAGGATTTCCTTTACAATATTGGATAGATGTTGTAGATACTGTCGTTTGTATAATAAAAACAAAGGGCCTTCAAGTTCCTTGGATGGTGGTATTCTAGTGGAGGCATGGACCTGTAAAAAGGTAAACTACTCATTTTTAAAGAATTTTGGTTGTGAAGCCTTTGTCCACATTAATAAAGAAAATAGAACAAAGCTTGAGTAAAAATCAAAGAAATGTACCTTTATTGGATATGGTGTTAATGATTTTGGTTATCGCTTTTATTACTATAAAAAAAAAATCATTAGGAGAAGAGATATCATATTCAATGAAAATTTTTTGTATAAGGATCAGATGCAAGAAAAGAAACAGTAAAAATAAAACAAAGAATACATAGTGCTTGATGAGATCACAGAGAAAGTGAAGGTGCCTGAAAATCATAATGAGCAGCAACATGAACAACAACAACAACAACGATCACCTCAAACACTTGAAAGTGGTGTTAGAAGATCTCCCAAGATAAGTAGACCTCATGAACAATACTCTCCTTCATTATATTATGTATTGTTGACTGATTTTGGTGAACCAAAATGTTATGAAGAAGCAGTTTAGGTAGAAACCAAGAGGAAGTGGGAGCAAGCCATGAAAGAAGAGATGGATTCCTTAGCACATAATGAGACTTGGGACTTAGTCAGGTTGTGTACAGGTAAAACAACATTGCAGAATAAATGGGTTTATAGGTTGAAGGAAGAACATGGAGGTAGAAAAAAGTATAAAGCTATACTTGTAGTGAAGGGGATGCATAGGAAAATGGTATACAATTTGATGAGATATTTTCTCCTGTTGTTAAAATAACTTCCGTCAGAACTATTTTAAGTCTAGTAGCAGCTGAATATTTTCACCATGAGCAGCTAGATGTAAAGACATCCTTTCTCCATGGGGATTTGGAGGGAAAGATATATATGCAACAACCACAAGGATATGAGGTAAAAGGGAAGGATAAAATAGTGTGCAGGATGAATAAGAACTTGTATGTCATAAAAAAGGCTCCAATGCAGTGGTATCTAAAATTTGACACTTTATGTCTGGACAAGGTTATATTAGATGTCACTCTGGTCATTGTGTATATCTCAAAAGGAAAAATGATGGTAGCTATATTATCTTGTTATGGTATGTATATGACATGTTTGTTGCAAGTTCTAACATTCAGGAAAAAAATGTGCTCAAAAGAAAATTGGCAAACTCATTTGTAATGAAGGATTTGGGTGCTCCAAAACAAATCCTCGGTATGAGAATTACTAGAGATAGGAAGAATCGAAAATTAACATTGTCTCAAAGTGAGTACATACAAAAGGAGTTGGAAAGATTTAATATGTAGAATGCACAACTAGTTAGTATACCTTTGGCTAGTCATTTCAAAATAAGTAAGGAGGTGTGTCCCAAGACTCAGGAAGAAATGGCTTATATGTCTAAATTTCCATATGCATCAACAGTTGCAAGCTTAATGTATGCAATGGTCTGCACAAGGCCTGATATTGCACATGCAGTGGGAGTTGTAAACATGTACATGAACAATGCTGGAAAAGAACATTAGATGGCAGCGAAGTGGATTCTCAAGTATCTTAGAGGTACCACAAGTCAAGTATTATGCTTTGGTGGTTCAAACATTACTCCACAGGGATATGTTGATGCAAATATGGTGGGTGATATAGATAAAAGGAGGAGCACCACATGATGTGCTTTTACTGTAGGTGAAACAACTGCCAGTTGGGCTTCAAAACTGCAAAGTGTTGTTGCACTCACAACGATGTAATAAGAGTTTGTTGTTGCTACAAAGGCTAGCAAAGAAATGATTTGGTTACAAACATTTCTATATGAATTGGGCAAGAAGAAAGACTTGGAGTGTTTATATAGTGACAACCAAAGTGCCACACATCTTGCAAAGAACTTTGCATTTCATTCCAAGACTAAACATACATATCTCAAGTACCATTTCATATGGTCAGTGTTGGAACATGGACAGTTGAAGCTGGAAAAGATACACACCAGCCAAAATCCTACAGATATGTTAACCAAAGTTGTAACTAGGAAGAAAATGAGATTTTGCTCAGTTTCAATTCGTCTTCAAGTATGATGATGAAGACAAGAAATAATAAGGTCCGAATTGGACTCATTGTCCAGCAAATGAAACAACGATGTAGTTTCTATAATTAGTCTCCAAGTGGGAGATTGTTAGGTGTGGAGCCTGATTATCTTCTTTATTTAGAGGTATTGTTGCATTGGACCCCAGTCCATATTGTGGTGGCAACGCTGCCCATTTATGTGCAGCACCAAGGGGGTTCAGTGGGGGGCCATGGCTAAAAATAGTTGTAAAGTTGCCTTGTAAAATGTTGTAATTTCGTAGTCAATCTCGATCGTTCATTATGCATAAACCTAAGGATAGAAATTATGTTTAATTTAGGGTTTTTCCCTAGAAGGAAACCCATCACTACATATGAGGGAATTGTATTGCATCTATGTAGAGTGTATTCTGAGCGAGAAAGAGAGAGCATATTGTGTGAGAGATAAGAGGGAATTACAATGGATCTACTATAGTTTGTATCTCTTCATTTTGATGGATAATATAAAAGGAAGGACTGGTTGTTTCTCTGTGGACATAGCCCAATTTGGGTGAACCATGTATATCTGTGTGTCTCTGGTTTTATGTGTTTTCTGTTTTTATATTTCTGCAATATTTTATGTGTTCCATTTCTTTGTAATATATAATTTTCTAACACTAAAATTGTTGATGCTAATCAGAAAAGGTTAATGGATCAATCAAACAAAAATTAAACCATTTCAACATTTTGCAATGTAAATTAGAGCTTGATCAAATAACACAAAGCATATTAATCAAATAAACTTCACCATTTAACCCTTATACATGTGCTGCTACAAATTAGAGAAGAGAAACAAAGATTATGTAATGGCTCTAAGGATTCAATAAAGTAATTAAAAGAACACAAATCTGAAACTATTGGAGTTGTGAGTAAAGGTGGCCCTCCCTTACTCACAACCCCTTCAACTAATAAAGGAGTTTACACAAAAAGATCAACAAAAAATGGAACTTTATATTAATCTAAACAAGTATTACAGTCTAGTATATCAACCCCCCCTTTGTAAATAAACATAAAAGTATTTATACAAGTGCAAAGGAATAAGCTTGCATGAATTAGGAAAACTAACATACTACAACTATTTGCTAACACTAACTGGAAAAGACAATAACAATAAACATGTTGAGTTTGATCCATGACTAAAATCATGGACCAAACTGATCTCATTGAGTTGTTGTTGTTGTTTCCTAATATGTTCATCTGTGACAGGTCTAAAGATATAGGTGGTTTTGATGGAAGTTTTGAGGTAGCCAATAGGACAACATCCATGTAAACAGATTTCTTGACAAAAATCATAATTTCATTCTCCTTGAGGCTGATGGGAACATGCTCAACCATAGAGATCATTGCAAGAAATTAGAGAATTTACAAGAAATCAATGTATCTACATGAAATCAACGACTCTATAGGAAATCACAGGCTGTCTGCAGGAAATCACAGAACCACTTCGGAAGATGGTTGGTCTACATAGGATCTGGTTAGCATTCTTGAAATTGTAGATAATTTGATTAGGTATCAATTAACTTCAAAAATACTCAAGAATAAAACGAAATGATACATTTTTAAATGATTTTCATACCTTAAATATCACAACACTGTTTTGGTCAAAACACATAGAATATCGGAAAAAGAGAGTCATGAAGGGTCAAAAAGAGTTCAGAAGAGGGGAAGCAAGGCTTTAGAAACATTACCAAAAATGGAAAAAATAGGGACTCAACTTCTCCCCCACACCTAGCTCCTTGTATGTCCCCTATGCAAGAAAAAATGTTGCAAATTTGAAGGAAAATTTATTCTTTTCCCTATGCTGCAACTACTGCAGCTGGGTGATCCGAGTGCACCCTGCTGGACTCAAATTTCCGAATCTTACTTTGATATTCTTCATTCTTCTTCTGCAAGTGCTCAAACTGAACTAGTTTTTTCTTCATGACTCGGCATGCCTTCTATTGCTTCACTTTCCACTCCTCCATTTCCTTCTGCAGGCGCATGTTGTTCTCCTTTAGAGTTTAATTTTCCTTCTAAACAACCCATCAAAAATAGTTAGCTTAGTGATAGCTTCCTCCATCTCCATTAGGGATTGCTTTTTCTTAGACGTTTCCTCATCCCCATGCTACCCTTGAGAGGACTGAGGTGGACTTGGTTCCTCCTACTCTTTGTAACCTTTGACTATTTTATCCCCACTTTCCTATAGTTGTGGGTCTTGGAAAGATGTAGCCTTCAAATATTCTTTGTCAACAAATGTAGTTGACTCAATATTTTCTTTCTTCCCCTTATACAAGTCACATGGTGTCTTATCCTTCTTCTTAGTTTTAACCCCCTCCTTTGTAGTTTCCTTTATCTCTAGCTTCATTTCCTGGCTTCTTGTAAAATTCCTAGGAGGAGCAGAGGTACCCTTTCATGGCTTAGGCTTCTTCCCCATAGTTTCCCCAACTACCACCACCTCCTCCTCTTTCTTAACCTCTTTTAACTGATGACCACAGGGGTCCAGGCTTTCTTTATCATCTTCTCTGATGCTTCTACCTCTTTGGTTTCCAATAAATCAAGCTCTTTCTCATCATTCATAAGGTAATTCTCTACTAAAAATCTTCCCATGTTTTATTCTATTCCTTCGAAACCTCTATCATGATAATTTTGACAAGACCATGATGATAGAGGTTCTCCTCTATATGTGATGCCCTCTCCTTGGAAGAAGTAGACATCTTCATCAAAGAAATTCTAAGATAATATGGTAAATTCAAGGGTTTGTGTCAAAAATTGTCAAGGATACAAACATGAAAAAGGAAAGCTAACCAAAAACAACCTTCACAGGTGATATACTTCTACAAGAGAAATAAGAGACACCAATACTTACTTCTAAGGTAATCCTACAAAATCCCCTTGCTCCAATCGAGGTTTGCATGATATTTTTTGAGGAATGGTGTGCAAATATCCTTGTTGAATCACTGGCTTTTAAACCAATGCTCTCCTTCCTATTGAATTCCACGAGCTTGGACTACCAGCCCCTCAGTTAATATGAACCTAATATTACCCACCTCTACCGTATCTCCATTTATTCTTAGAGAAAAGGACTTCGTTACTTCTGAATTATGCCTGCTAAAACTTAAGAACGGAGGCAGTCATCCTGTCTTCTCCAGCCTTGTCTTATTCTATGGGTAAGCATCCAGTAATGTAGGACCCTGAGGTTCAAACCTGACGGCGGATTGCATTTTCAACAGTAGCTAGGAGTGGGAAAGAGTACTGTTCGATCGGTTCATTGATATGCCTCTAATACCAAGCGAGATAATTGAAAACTGTAGAAATTTTGAATAATTTAACACGTATTCAATGGAGATTATCCTCATCATGTACTATTGTGGAAAACATACACAATACATAAGCTCCTCTACGTTGATCATAAATATAGCAGCATCAATAAAAATAAAACGTCAAGAGCATTCACACATTAACAAAGTATGTATCCCGGGGAAAGCATCTCGCTAAAAACCCCAACTATCTGTATATTAATGATTGAGTCATGTAACATTACACAACATAATACTTCTCACAAGTATCTCGACCTCTGTTACACACAAACTAGCTCAGATATGAATCAATCACTGCCTCAAATCTCCTCTGCTGCTTGCCTGCCTCCACTGCGCAATCCTGCATGAGAATAATGATAAATGAATGAAGAAAACTCGTATTTCCCTTGGATATACCATGCAATCCTCATTGGCATACTCAATCCCTTTGATTGTGCAAATCATCATGCACAGCTATAGTCACAACTGATAGCAATCTGATCCTCTAACACCTATCCCTGCTGAACTGAACATGCACTGACATGCAACTGAGTTAACTGATGTTTTCTATAGTTGCATTATGAGTTAATAACTTGTGAATTAATTAATAAGTAATTCACCCAACTCATCTCTAGTCTGTTTTCCAGTTAGACTAAATACAACCAGTTTAACAAAGCTAAACTGAACACAACTCCATCAACTGCACCTCCAGTCCACTAAACTCAACTCACTTGAGTTCTAACTGAAGTCCTGCATGCAAATATTAGTCATCCCATAGGTAACCACGTATTTCCTTCTGGGATCTGCATGTACCACATCCGTAGCTCATCCTGAAGTGCTCCAAGAGAATAAGACAAAGTTTATAGTCTAAATATTATTATGAGCAATAATATTTGACTGTTCTATATTTAGACTGAGCAGTCAATACACTTGATCTAAAAATAGAACTCCACTTTCTTCCCAACTTGATCAATTATTCATAAACAGCAATTTCACTTTTCACACAGCAATCATACAAGTAGTTAAGCAAAATGCAGATAGAACATATAAGCAGATCTTACAGAAGACAAATCAGAAACAGGAAAAATTTGTGTGTTCGTTTCGGCGGTCAACAGGATGCTTCAACCAGCAAAGTCTCCTTTGGTCAGCCAACCCAGATGTGTCACAACAACCCTCCAACCAGTAGATGAGTCAACCCAAGTCAATTCTGCAAAAGTCAACGCTGTCCTGAAAAGTCAACGCAGGGCAGCAAGCTAAAAGTCAACGCAGCAGCCAAACGGTCAACTCTTTGACCTCGATTTTTGTGCCAGGTAGTACGGCCTTCAAAAATCGAACTTCCCACAAATTTTCAGCTTGATTGGACCAAGGGTTGACCAAAGTCAATGCTGGTCAAACTTTCTGCAAAACCCTAGCAGCAGAAACCCTAGCAGCAGAAAATCCGTGCAGTCTGTCCTCTTCGTCCTTCCCACGTGTGGCTGAATTCGTCCTCCAGGTAGCTTGTATTCTCTAAGATGAGAGAGGAAGATGTGAGTTGAATTGTGTGCTTATTCTCTCCAACTTTTCCTGTATATATATATACATCAATGAGGGTGTGTGACACATCTGTTGGGCATGTGAGCCTACATTTCAAAACTGGCTGACCTTGCACATATAATTTATTAAGAATAATAAATTCAAAATATAAGTTCTGCTCATCGGATTAAGACTATTTTTATATGGATTTTACACCTCTCAGAAAGAGAAATCCAACAAAAATATTAGCCTCTTAATCTGAGTATCAGAACATGGAGTTTGGACCTAGTTGTCCAAATTTAACAC